>CABFOQ010021535.1:0-34019 GCA_900660455.1 Gephyroberyx darwinii
TTTTTATAAATTGTATATATATATATAGTGTTACATAGAATATGAAGCATGTGCCTTTAAGTGTTAATTAAAATGAATCAGTACTATTTCAGTACTATTTTCCAATTATACAATTGGAATACAATTATAATGTATTAATAATGTGCTGTGAATACCAACTTTTAATTTGATGTTCAAGGATAGAGTTTATTATTGATAGAAATTATCTCACTTGAAGATAGGCCTACATCAGGAAATGAAACTTGTGAACGGCATACGATTTTATATATTTAGCTTTTTGTGTGGTTTACTCTACAGTTATCTGTAATACAGTAATTTTCTTGGGTCAAAATTACATTGCTGTGGTTAACCAAATAATAATTAAGGGCTGTGCAGCCAAAAAGTCCAAAGCTTTATCGTTTTGTGCCACTGACAAATGAGAAGCATAGTGATGAACAATACCAGAGGACACAAGGAAAGATCCTCACCGCTACTCCTAGAGGTTTGTGGATTGAGGTCTGGCAGGATTCAACACACAGGCTTAGTTAGTGAGCTTTGGAATCCAGTTCCATAAATACATACCCATTAAAGCAGAACTGATTAATTCATCATATTTATTTCCATGGTGGATGTCATGTAGCCTATATATAAACAGTCTGGAATCATAAAGATGTCAAGGCGCCACAAGTGTTGAGGGCTTTTGTGGAATATTTTCAGTATTTAATTTGACCTAAAACCTAAATACACGCATGATGAATGAAGGATGAAGAGAGACAATGGATTTTTTTCTTTTCTTTTTTTTTAGCGTTCACATGGAGTCGATTGAAATGTTTATGCTGTCACAGCAGGTTAAAAAGAGGAAAGGGCATTGAAGTTAACATCATCATTCATTAAGCCTCTATAACACCAAATATGACAGTGCTTTGGTTTCCCTGAGCCTATTCTTTCAGAATAACAGTGTGAGCATATTCTTCTCCCTCTATCTTGAGAACTTTCAACCACAGCGAGTGAATTTGATTTATTTCTGTGTGCCCTGATACACCGCAAATTGCTTAATGGTTTGAAACACACTCATGACAGCACTATTAGAGACTTGTACAGCGATAATTTCCAGTGAGGTTCAGATGGGGACCATTATAGATGTTTTGTATTTTATGCAATATTAGCTGAAGAGCATTGAAATGGGGTCACACTAAGACTACGCTCTGAGAAAAATTTAAAAAGAAAATTATTTTAAAACAGGACACTCTAATTACTGAAACTAACTAAAAAAAACAAACTTTTAATAAAATTAAACAATTGCAATAATTCAGTTCACATAGGGGCATCAGTGGGATGAGTTTTCTAATTACTACTTCACATGTATATGGTTCATCTATCTCAATTGTCTGTCGAGAACAAAATGAGAAGTGATAATGAAGTGGCAGCCAGCAGTTACAGGGAATACCCCATTACATTCAATTGGTGGATAGTTTGTGCCGAGGTTATCTTGAAGTTGTCCTGCTGTCAAACTGAGCTGGCCTACAGAATGTAGAGCCTCGCTTATCCTCCCTCAGCCCACTACATCAGATGGAGGATGATTGCAGACTTGAAATCAATGAAACCACAAACCTCCCTGATAATATTCCCACTTGGGATGAAGCGAAAGATACAGTCAGGGCACTATTTAGCCGTCTGTTTGAGTCCATTCGGCAGTCATTTGTGGGCTCAACAATTTGATGGCTAAATTTGTATGTTTACCAAAACTATTAAATGTGTGAGCACTAATAGATGTAGCTGCAGCACAAGCATAAATAAAACCATTATACAGTCAAACTAGGCATTATTTGTTGAGGCACAAGCTATTTTTAGTATGATTCACTTCAGTTCAGATCAATTAATTTAATCAATCAACTTTTTATAGAAATGATCATAGTCCTAAAATTATAGCCAATGAAATATTGAGTTTGTACTTTTTGTTCTTTAGTGCCAAGAGGAAACGCTCAGGAACACGTGTACATGATGATACATTTGTTCCTTGGATTTGTGAGATCATGTCCCCTGGAGAAACATCCACAGATCTCTAAATGGACCGATTGGACAATATGAGAGTCTCTCAAGCCCTCCGATCAATCATTCCTTTCCACTGCATTATTCCCCAAACAATAAAAAGACAATATCAGATTAATATATAGTCTGTTCTTTGCTGGGATTTATCCTTGTGGGGCGGGGAACGTCTCCTTGTCTGAAGTCACCAAGCAGTAAGAAGGATTTGGTTGACGGAGCTCAGCGGGCCCAGAGATGTCGTCGCTTTTGAGGTCACTGGTGGATAGCAAAGTTATCTAAAGCCCCAGTTTGAGTCACCCCCCCTGCATCCCAGAGCGAGTGTCAGAGATTAGTGGTGCATCCATCCTCTGTGACCTCTAGGAGCTAAAGAGATACTGCTTTGCTATGTTGTGACGTGTCAAACAATGCAAGGGCAAGACTGTCATTTCAATGCCATGCTACGCTGCTGGATGGCCCTTTTGTTAAATGCTTTAGAATTGGTGGCCTTGCATGCAATTTCAGCCAGTGTGCACCACCATGAGCACTTCTCCCACTTCCCCTGCACTGGCTTTCAGAGACTACAACATTGTAGTACAGATGCATGTACTGTAGTGGCATCAATAAGAACATGAACACACTATAAAGATGTGTGGCAATATTTAGAAGGATCATAACACCCGGAAACCCAGTGATCTTAACTTACAAGGAAAGGAAAGGAAGTCAGATAATCTCTTACTCAAAATAATCTTCCAATAAAGAAAGGCAGAGGGGCGTTCTGGTGGGTCAGCGGTCTAAGGTGCATACCATGTAACTGTGACGTCCTGGGTTTGAGTCCAACCTGGGACCTTTGTCGCATGTCATCCCTCCTCTCTCACCCAATCTATTAACTCTCAAAAATAAAAGCAAAAAAATAAAGACAGGCAGCAATGTCTTGTCATCTAATCAATTAAACTGGTGAATAAAAATATGCATAGTATTGCACTTCCAATGTGGCATAAAACCCATTGTGCTTGGTCTCATTTAAAGAGGAGGGCACAATCTGCTGAGTTTACCTGGCAGTACAGTTTTAGGAATTTTGCATTGCATTTTCAAATTCAACAACATTTGCAATCCTCAAACTTCTTGGGAGGTCACAGGATAATCTCATAAGAGTATTACTGCCAATTCCGTACTATTAGAGGTTGTGAGAGGAACATTTTGTTGTGACCTATAATATTTTGATTGATCTGACTGATGTAGCTGATAGGTGAATTTATAGACTGAGACACGATAATTACATTTAAAATGATTAATGTGCTGTTTATGCTTGTATTATTATATATTAACTCATTCATATTACCTTTGTAGCATTTATATTCATTATATATCTTATAAATGGTTTAACTATGTACACTGTCTGGTTAACTCTTATAAAGGACCCTCAGGGTCCGCAGGGTCTAGGGGATACTGAAGGAAGAAACATCTGGTATGGTAGGACTGGAAGGGTTGCAGGGCTGTGTGGAGACATCCACGAGTAGGGGTCCCTGAGACATATATGGAGAAGATAGCCAGCCAGGGATGAAGTCATGCCTTTGGAATGTATACATTGAACCTATATAAGATCCTGCTGTTCCCTTGTTAGACACAGATTCATGCTTTGCCTTGTTTGGTGATGTTCATCTCTGTCCACACGTGGTATTAAACTGCTTGAACTAAGACTTGGGGCCGACTTTGATTTCCCCTAGTTTGACTACAAAGGAAGAGAATCCCAACTTTCAGTAGCTGAGAAGTTAAAATATTTACAATTTTGCTGCAACTTCACTGTATCAAATCAAAATTTCACTCTTATTTTACCTTGAAACCTCAGAATTATACCTCTTACGCTTTCTAAAGTCTACCACTCCAATATAATGCAAATGCCGGCAAAGAAATCTCTTTTGCTTTGACTTTTTAAGTTCCCTCATGCTTGACTCTCACTGGCTTACTGACCATCGTTTAATTACTTGTACCTATTTACTTTAACAGTAATTCTAATTGCATAGACAACATGATTCTTGTGCAAAAATCACAAGGTTTTGGATAAGGAAGTGATATTTGATAAATGTCCATTAATTAATTGCAAGACTTTCGCAAATGACCTTCTAACCTCAGCATCCAATATCTCTCTAATTTTGACTGACAGACCAGTGGTGGAGCTAGACAAAACTAATGGAAGTGATGTCAAAATGTCAAACGGACCATCTCTGAGAACCAATGGAACATCAACAAAATGTCTGTATTGAGTCTCTTCAACGTCTCAGTATTCCCTGGCCAAAACCACAGAACTCACAACCCGAAAACTGGCAGAAAAACCTCAGTCAGATATCTGACAATCCCATTTCTCCAAAGCTGTCAGGCCTTCTCCTGGCTCTGGCATTGTGTGATGTATAAATAGTTCCCCTTAGGAAGTGGAGTTACTCAAACACCATGGAGTCCAACCACCATGTCAGACATGTACATGTCAGGGCATACCAAAAGGCATATTTCACAATATCCCATCATGCATTGGGAGATGCATTGAGCAGGATATTGACATGGCAATACACAAATCATGCATTCTGAATATCAACAGTATAAAAGCAGTACAATCACGAGAGACTAGGTTTACAATTATAAATATCTATTAACAGTATGAGAAATGAGCATGAGAATAGGTTTGGTGTAGACTCCAAGAGGTATCCAGCGATAGGGTGAAGCTCCCAGGGGCAGGTAGGAGACAGGAGAACCCCCGGGCTGAAGATCTGACCCTTCTGGATATCTGATGGAGCCGTGATGCTGTGGTGCCGGGGGAGGAGGTGGTGCGACAGTCTGGTGCGATTTAGCAGCTGAAATGACCGAAACACAGAAGCAGCTGAGGGGAAACAAATAGAAGGAAATGGTTAGTGATCGGTTTCTGGAGAGGGAGGAAGGGGAGGAGAAAGGAACGTGGTCTACGGTGATTGGGCGATGCAGACCTGGGGGCGTGCTTGTACCTGCTGACAAAATATGAATGGGGGAGGTATCCTTCCTAATTGAACTTACGCTAAGCTTAATTGAAAACAGCCTACTTTAAATAAATCTGAAGCTGTTGAAACCAAGAGTGTAGAACTGTGGAAATTCACCTGCTTTCTGAATACCAACTTTCTGAATCTCCTCTGAAATCACACAGTCTGCTTGGACTGAATGAATGCAGAACTACTGCTTCAGCAATAATTCAGAAACTTCTATGATTTTGATGATCAATATATCAGTATGTGTCTTAACGATATATGTTTAGATACTATAGAATGGGGAAACTAATATTTAATAAAAACGAAGTATATGCACATGCACTCAAAAGCACCTTGTTAGTTTATTTCGCAGCATGTGGGCTTCAGGTTTCATATAAATGTTATTGTTCAGGAGGTTAAGGTCTTAAAACATACAGGTCTTAAAAATCTTTGAATTTTTTCCGCAAAATATCCTTTACTTTTCTGTAAACAATCTTTTTGTGAGAGTAGGAATCACTTTCAAATACAGGATACCTCATTTCAAAATAAAACACTTGTAGTATACATCAGCAGTGAAATTCAAACAATTCTGCACTCCAATTAATAATGTGTAGATCTGCATAGATGTATATTGTGAAGTTGAAATGAACGGTCAAAATGCTACTGTATATATCTGTTTTGAAAAAAATAAAATACTACCTGAATTCATTGTTCAGCATTTTTAATATATAGATGATTGAGTCTGATATCCACCATTTGAAATCCTATGAAAAATCAGCACAAAATTAAAACAAATTGTGGTAACTTTTAAAGAAGAACTTCCTTGGATAAAGGCAGGTAAAGGTGGGTAGGTAAAGTCCTTGGTTAACCAAATACTTACAGACTGGATCCTCTATGTTTCAGAGGTGAACTTCAGATGATGTTTTTTTTTAATTTTCCCAATACAGAGTTTTAGGAATGAACTCTTCATATCTACATAAACAATTCCTCACAGCTTGTGGATACTGTGTGGAAAGCACCATTTCCCTCAACCAAAAATGCTAATCTAGTGGAAATAAATTGGGCTTGGTCCACAATAGTGGGCTGCAGCAAAGGTGTTTGAATTCTACTGGCTAATAGTGTGAGCATGGGCCTTCAGGTCATCAATTATTATAAATTAATGATATTTTAAAAACTGCAATTACACCATGGGTCTTGTATTATTTAGTAAGCACAAGGGGAATTAGAGGGAAATTGTCCACTCTATCGTCACTGACTTTGAACAGTGTGATTTACTGGCTGTTCTGTCTCTCTTATGTCCGTTGAGTCTTCTGTGTTTCAACTTATAGAATTCATGGCTAGAAAACAGAAAACACATAAAATCTTAAGAAATCTAGATAATTAAAAGAATATATAAAGGGTTTCATCCCAAAATGACGTACATCCATTTTGGAGAAACAATAAACAAAAAAATAATAATTAAAACGTACAGATGTAACATTCTCTAAAATCATGCTAGTCCATGTTTAAAGGTGCTTAAAGATGCTTAAAGATGGCTGAAATCTTAACATTCAGTTTCATTTCAAAATTTGTTCATATCCGATTTCTGACTGAGCGGGAACAAAATATATCTCTGGTTTCATGTCCTTACCCATTGGGTTTTATTGTTTGGATGAGTACTAAGTTAGAAACAGTACTCAGAGCTTCCTCTAAATGTTTATCACTTTGACCGGTCATAGCATTCATAATAATTGTATTGTCTGAATGCTCCCTGTAAATTTAAAGTGAATTAGCTTGGTTAGCTGAGCTGCCACATGTCAGTGACATATTTATTTGCTGAAAGAGATATTGTGAATCATGGCATGAAACAACAATAGTGTCAAGTGGGTAAAATGTTGGAAATGGGAGCTGAATTAAGTATTTTGATTCATTCATAAATAATCAGATATTTTCCAAGCTGAAACAATATGTCACTCTTTAGTGGTGCCACACTTTTGTTGGCTGAAACCCTATTGGAGGACTGTGCAGAAAAAACAACAACTTCGAGTGCTTTACCTAGATACTCAGAGTCGGTCTATGGCTATGGAATCTGTGAAAATAAAACAGGAGTGCTTTTCATTATACCCATACTCTTGAGTACCAAAAAGCATGTTATGTGATGGGTCATGTTTTTTGTGGAGGTGTCAGCTGGTCCATACAGCCAGACTGGGCTGCTATAATGACCATATAATTCAAGTCGTCAGCTCCTTTCCATGTTGCAACACAGAGAAGAAGCTGTCCGTCAAGTGCTGCAGCTTGCCTTTAAAATGGCCCTTTTCAACTGAAGCTAGCCACTTGGGCACTTGCATTTCAGTTGCAGGCATGGTGCTTTCATTACATTACTACTTTCAGAGCACTTTGAGGGCTCTTTAAATAGTGTTTAGAAGGAGGCTTTTCATTTTACTCTTAACTGAGTGGAACAGGCGGTCAGAACCACCAGAGTCACACTACCAATGATATGGCCTAGCTTCAATAAGGGCTATAATAATATGCCTGGCAGTCAGGAGTTAATGACGAGTATTGGAAGTATGGGCATTATCTGCTTAGTGTTCATCTCCATGAGCACCGCCACATAATATGCTACCTGGGCCCAAGGCAGAATCTGTGTTTGTGCCTAGATAGGACCCCTGCTGTGTGTTCCACAGAGATAGCAACCCACAAAAGTAGCCATGACCAAAATGCTGATAATGGAATCAGTGACATTTGATGTGTTAGTTTAATCCCCCACTTTGAGACTCCCTCACTCTATTTATCAATTCATTTTGTGGATTTACTCCATATTGGCTGAGAGGGGTTGGAATTCTGGCTCCAGGAGGATATTTCAGCTCGGTTGATTGATATGTTATTCATGAAAACATGTTTTGATTCAATGTTTCTAAGCTTTCTGGCCTTAAGGAAGGGAGGGCCTCCATAACATTGGATTTCTTTTCTTATTTTATTTCACTGGGAACTTGTCATCTAGTAAAGGAGATATTTCTATATTGGCAATTCAGTAAACCTTGTTCGCATTGTTAGTAATACTAATTTGACCAACTGGTAGCTGCTAGCCATATTTGTAGCAAATTATCTTGTGTCTAGCTGCTATCATTCGGCCTCTGTTTGACCTCCCTGAAGACGAGGAATTCAAATTGTCCTCTTTTGCATTTTGTAATAGGTCACAGCTTACTACTTGGTGTGAAGTTATCAAATTAAAGTGATCCTTCTGTTTTGAAGTTAGAATAATTTGTCTTAACAAGAGGAGGTAGACCAGACATGCCGTAGCTCATGGTAGCAACATTAATCAAAGTAAGCTAACTGCATACAAAACTCTAAAATTACAACGCAACCCAATCCTTCACTAATGAGAAGAGAAGACATGACAAGGATGCAGAAGATGCTGAATATGAAAAATCAATGAATAAACTGGATGAGAGAGTGCAGATATCATAGACTGCTACTGTACCTACTGTATGGGCTTGATATCTGAGCTGCACAAGATTACTATGCAAGAACAGCGAGTTTCCTTCCATGAAATGACTTCAGAGCAGCCTGTTTTCAGATGCCTCTCCAAGTTCTACTACATGCCATGGTTAATTCAACGGTAATGTATGTTAATGTATGTTAATCTGTGTCACTGATATGCTAATGAACACCTAACTCCCACAATCCAACTTGTCAGTGGTAGCAACACACACTCATTGGAGGAGGTGCCATATTGAAATTCTGAGGGA
The DNA here is from genome assembly GCA_900660455.1 of Gephyroberyx darwinii. Taxonomy (NCBI): domain Eukaryota; kingdom Metazoa; phylum Chordata; class Actinopteri; order Trachichthyiformes; family Trachichthyidae; genus Gephyroberyx; species Gephyroberyx darwinii. The sequence goes on from CABFOQ010021535.1 coordinate 8,720, forward strand.
AGATAGTCTGCACAAATTGTATTTATACAGTAGGCCTGTGCCGCGTTGTGAGGCATAGGCGAATGGGAGATGTACTTGCCTACAATATTGTCCAGCAGCTCTGCAACATTATAAAACTGAAGCAGATCAAGCTTATGACAAGTAATATTATGTAAAATTGATCAATCAGTCATATTTGTATAGGAAAAAAAGTCATTCTTTATACAGAGTGCTGTGAGGGAGTAATGGGGATTTATTTACTTCAAGAAATCAATTCTCTTATAAAAAATACAAGAGAAAATTGAAATTTGAAAACAAAATATGTCAAAAGAAATTTTTGGGAAGAGAAATAGAGAATGCAATTATATCATTTATTTAGAATCTGAGATCTCCTATCCTAAATTGTTCTTCAGATGCATAGCAACCCCAAGAAATCTGATTTTTTTTATTAACAGTAGATGGCACTAAGTCATCATGCTGTAAAGAGTAGGATTTAATTTCTATTATTTTGAATTGAAGCTGTAATATGCAGAATTGGGTTATGGAGGAAAAGGGAGAAAAAAAGAAACAACTGCCCATCCACATCTGCAAGATGTAATGATTTCCCTGCACTTTTTTTCCCTTAATATTAAGAACTGATGTGAACTTCAGGGAACCCCTATAACTGAACGCTACAACCACACAAGTGCATTTGAGTTCATAAAAACATTTTCTCTGTCTTTGCAATCATTTGGTACAGTTTGGGAGCAAGAGTGTTGATATTATTAGTATGCAGCTGACATTTACTAGAGCTGAAACCTCATTTGTTAGAATGTGTGATGTTTACAAGAAGGGGTTGCAGTACTGTCTACACACCAAAAATAAACTACACTAAAAAAAAAACCCCCAAAAGAACCGAAAAAAAAATACACTGTAATATCAACTATGAGAAATGTCAGGAACACAGTGGAGGTTAGTGGATGTTGCCTTGATGATAATCTTCTAACCTTGACCTTCTGGCTTGTCGGTTGCCGTTTGTTGTACTTTAAGAGGCCTGAATGCCTTGGTGTTCTCTGGTCGAGACTCTTCTGTTGCTATGGTGTAGTAAAAAAACCCAACAACAGCATGACGAATTTCTAAATCTTCAAATTTCAAATACACTGATTATTTGATGTCCCTTACCTGAATGTCAAGTTACCTTATCAGAATGATGACATCCGTGTAAGAAGTGACATTGTAATTAATTGTATTTTCAGGCTGATACTCCAGTGAATATTTCATGATTCTATTCCGCTCTATTTGTCTTGATTTGTGACAATCAAGTCATTGGAAAACACTTATCAATTATTCACATTTGCTCAACAAGGCACATCAGAATTTACTAGAATGGTGAAATGATAATATGCATAGTAATACAGAAAAACAATCATTGAACATTTGTGTTTTCATAATTAAGTTTTTGAAGAAAACACGAAAACAGGGGAATTAATGAAGGCAGGTACAAGATGTTCGATAGTGATATCAGGGTGCCATGAGTGGGGGAAAGCTAAGAATGATATGGGAGGTTGGGGTGTGCAAACTGGAGACTGGACCCAAAATGTCTGGATAAATGGCCGGCATGTTATCTAACTGCAATTCTATAAACCTTAAATATGCCTGTATTTAGTGTCAGGGGGAACATTTTTTCCAATATTTTATTTTAGCCAATATCTTCAGCAGTGGATTTTTTTTTCTTTGGTGCTGATGGGTGTGGTGTGGTGTTCCTGTGCCCATTAGCTTGTAGAAAGTATTTTCAGGTCTTGAAGATTTTTAAATAACCATACTGTGTATAACTGGACTCATCTTCAAATATTTGTCAAGGTACTGAGGGTTATTTGGCAGCATCAGATATTATCAGGGCTCATAGAAGTCCTTGCTGCAACTCTGAGTTTGATATAAATGTCTGATACCAATGGTTTAATGTGGTAACCATGGAAAACTGTAAAATGATGCAGTGACACAGTGATTGAATTTGACACCATATTCCACAGTAAAATTACTATACTTTAAAGCACTTTAAAGCAAGTTTTTCTCTTATTTTGTCATTTTTTATCAACATTTTTTTTAGCAAGCTACTAATGATCAAATGAACAGCTCACATCCATAGTCATAAGGACGCTCTTGCCATTTGCTTAGTCAATGTTGAGAAAGATAATGACATGTTGAAAATAAATGAGCCCACTCATAATCATGCCTAATCTGCCATTGCAGCCCTTTCTGCGACAGACATTAATCATGTCTGAATCCAGGGGGATATTTTATTTGCAATGCCTCAGGATAGGTGAGTGTAGACACTTCTGTCTGATTTGAGTTGCACCGACCATAATACAATGACCACTAATTGCTAATCATGAAATTCTCTGAATACCATAATATCATTATGGCAAGCTTTGTGCTAATGATGCCGTTTTATTCACAGCATATGTAGTGTTGACCTATGTGCAATGACCAATGTGCAATATATACGGTACTAGATATGGTCATTGCACATTAGTAGACTGTAAAAAAGCAAAGCTTTAAAATGGGTTGTTTTCAACTGTGCCATTTTGTAGTGATAATTGAATTTAAACGATTGTTTGCTCAAGGGCCGTTAAATCCCGCAACAAAATGTCTGGACATAGAAGCTGTTTCATCAATTAAAGTCTTTAAAACAGTCAACGCAACATAACAACAAATCTCTGATTAGCTCAACTGTAAAAAGTAATTGTTACTGTGGGTAGAAAACTCTTTCCACTAACTAATTTTGCTTCTGAAGCATGACAAGATCTAACCAGACTTATGAAAGCTAATTTGGCAGCTTCCTGTTTTTCCTGATGTTCCCAAAACGGTCACTCTCTGGATAGACCAAGATCACACACACGGATGGGAACACTAACGAGCTACACCTTGGCGCAGTGTAAAAAACACCTAACAACTAGCACTGATCACACTATCTGATCTTATATAGTAGCATATCTTATATAATTACCACATAACCCATCATTTAACACACAGACTTTCACAATGGTAGGTCCCCACCACATGTGGTTCCCGGGAGCCTCAGAGACAGCCAGCACAGCAGATCACCCTCACAATGCTGCTCCTCAGCACTTCTGCTTCCTGAGAGTATCATTACTAATGACTCCTAAACCTATCGTCAATTTCCATCTGACCATCTGCTTGCTGCCCTTTACACATTACAGGTTCATGTAATAGTCATTAACTCTATTTAGATATAGAGAAGCATGAGTCAATAGCATCAATGTGGGAGGGAGCCACATCTCAGTCAGCCCTTCCTCTCAGTCAGTCAGCGTAGCTCTGCCTGAATTTGTGTGGGTGAAAATATCTTTGGTAATTGACCTGCAGACTTAGACTTGATGTATCCACGAGCGTATCTATAAACTATTGAGACCAAGGAATTAAACTGCATTGTTGAAATACGTGCACAATACGTACGCAAAATATGTTCTTAACCTGCTAATGTATCACAATATTGATTCCCACTGGTGTAGTTGCATAAGGACCTTTTCCGTTTTGATGCTGTGGAGCAACTGATTTCTTCACATGCATATGCATTCCAGCTCATTTATGAAACTGGGACACCTCTGCGCAGCCTGCCGCTCCGCTCCGCAGTGTTATTGTACAGTACAAGAGGCGTGACGTGACAAGAATAGCAATCTGTTCAAGGAGGTGTTTTGCTCTGCGATTGACAGTCGATTGTCTTCAGGTATATTGTTACACCCTTGTCTGTGCTGCTTTGCAGGACATCTTCTGAGTTATTGAGGGGAATTCCTTCAGGTTAGGGTTCGCCTCCCGTTGTACATGTTTTGTGCTGATGGAGGAATGTTTAGCTATTGATAACCAACCTCAGCAGCAAAATATGAGCTGTTGCAAAATGAGGAACAACAAACTAACTTTTGAAGTGCTGTAATGAGGAATATTTCAGTGCAAGGCCTTCCATTGAGATGCTCTGGGGATATAGTCAATTTTATAGATTGTGATGTGTAAGAAGAAAGCGCAGGGGTGAGGCTGGCTGTTTCAAACATTGTGGAATACCTCCACCCTGTGTAGTGTTATCTTCAGATTTCTTTGTTACAGATTTTCCCATTTAATCCTCAAGTCCCACAGTTTAAGAACCTTTGTGCTGCTTTGAGCATGCTCAAATTCAGATCAATTCTAAAGCTTTTCAGGTTTGAATTGGGATTGAATAGTGACCAAATTCAATTATAAAGTGAATTGACCTGGTGCTTCTGGACTTCTATACAGTACACGCGCTGTGTGATGAACAGTAGGAAGACCACTTGTCCAATGTGTGGACCAAAGCTAAAGCTTCTTTCTCCACAGCAACCCGTGGGATGGACTGAATCAATTTAGTTCCCACTGACCTATTTATTGTATTCAAATGACTTGGGGGTAAGGCTAATTTAAATACTGGAGAGCTGATAATTGATTCACCCCTGGCTCTTGAGTGGGCCTTAGATTATATGGCCTTGGTAAGAGCAAATCTAGCTTTTTGTTGGCATGGATAAAGGAAATATCTCTATTCTGGTTCACATTCTGGCCCTACTTTGACAATTCATCTGTAGGCACTGCCACAAATATACTCCATACTGTGTGGTTTTTCAGCACTGCACATATTTTTTCACATATTTGTGCAAAGAAATTGTTTCTCTGTGAGAGAGTCAATCAAGGCAATCATCTAGTCCCAATTTACAATGCTAATAACCCTGTTTCCATGGCATGCAAAGGCAGGTGCAGTGCTTTTCAAAAGGATACGTTTGTTAGATTTTGTTTTATAATTTTACTCATGTAATTTGTATATATTTGTGTGATTTATAAACATTTTGAAATTTGTTTGGACACATAATTATTTTTAGTTTCAAGGTGTCTACTTCGTACAGTGTGCCAACAGCAAACAGCTGCAAGTTGCAAGTGCTCTACGGGAACTATTTACAGTACTTTGTTATTGGCAGTCGAACCATCTTCCTCCATTCCTCCATTTGACTGAATTTGACTGAGAGTTGCTAACTTTTTGTCGAGTTATATAGCATTTACAGTGCAGACAGATACAGTACCTCATAATATCCATCCATCCATCCATCATTCCTTTATTATGCAATTGCTTCTGGGTATAGTTAAAGGAATAGCATCCAATTGTTAGATTTTTCAAGTTTTCATAATTTTGTGTTTGCAAGGCAAGCCATTTTTTCACTGAGTTTGCTATGGCTATAGTTTGATTGAATCCCTGCCATAGCTCAACTATTAACACCTCTGCTCAACTACACTTCTTCATTTTTGACATTCCAATTATCTTTGCATCAATCATTAAAATCTATTAATATTTCATGTGTTTTTTATGGATTATCTTATAATGCTGCAGTTCTCTATACTTCATGCAGAATGATTTTTCCAACAGAATAAAATTTTACTGCTCATTATATTTGATTCTGTGTCACTATATCACGCAACATCCAAATGGACTCATTTACTACTCAAGCGTGATTAAACGAACACCGCCCATGTTTCATGATATGCAGCTTTAATTAAAATTGTAGGTATTTCCTGCTTTCTGCCAACTTAAGGGGGATCAAAGATGATTACAACGCTTGAATGGCAACATCATCTTTTCAAAAAGTTATATTAATTGCATGGAGATAGGAGGCATGCAATTAATGAAGAGGATTGTACTTCACTAGGATTGTCCCTTTCAGACCTGGGTCAAAGTATTTGCGAGTATAATCAGTGCCATACAGTTTACACAATCAGAAAAAAGTATATGAAGTTCAGTTTAGCATACTTTTCTGAGAATGACATTTGACACCATGTAGTACTCTAAGTAGGTTAAAACAAACTTTAAGAATTATTAGTGTGTATATATATGTAACCCAGTACAGTCTCTTTGTCGATGAGTATCTGCATTTGTGACACCACAAGAATCTCCTCTAGCATTACGTTATTTAACATCTACCCGTTGATTGATTATATTTCAGTGTCATATACCCTAGGGCTTACCAGACACTTCCATTATTCAAGTTGTAGTTTGTGTATAACAAACATCACAAAAAAAACCTCAAGTGAACAAACAAAGTACACTGCCGGTTTTCCCAGGAGTGATAGATCAAATGTGCCATATATAATCTTATTTCAAATCTTTCATAATCATTCTACCAAACAAATAGAAGTCGTTTTGCTACCAAGCACACTTCACATATAAAGGACAATGAAACATAAACTTTTTAATTTTTAATTTTCAATTTTACACAACAGACCAATTCCGTCTTCTCTATGCCTTTTGAGCTGTCACTCGGAGGGTTACTTTTCAGAGAAACCTCACGGTAAGATTCATTACAAGGAGGAAGTGGAGCAGTACTGAATAACTGGCTCATGGTGGCTTTTAAAGGGCCTTAACCTCCGCAACAACAGGAACCTGAAATCCTATACCGTATCCATTAACTGCATAACTAACACCTCCTCAGAATGAACCTGATAGTATTACAGTTGTCAGCAGAGGATCTGTGTCAGGGTTAGCCTTTGGTCCAATTTCTAATAGATTGGAGATTTCTACTTCTACTCTCTCGCTAAAACTCAAAAGTCAATATTTAAAGCTACACTAGACAACATTGCATGTTGGAAGCTTCCAAACAGAAACTGTTTGAAAACAGTTTGAACTTCAATGCTCAGAAAGTCAGTGAACTGCACGCAGGACCCTCATGTTTACCAAGCCGGCTGGTCTGTGATCACTTTAAATGACGAGAGAGGTAAAAGATCTAGCGTTGGTGAGTCCAGCTTTCCCTGGACGGTGCGCTTGCTCGCTGCTGTTTAGGAGGCAGTTTGCATTTCACTCTTAAGCGTCAATTCGTCACTTCCTGTGGGCAGAGGTTTTGGGTCCAGTGACCACACGATACTAGAATTTCATTTGGGCAAATAGAGTTACAGGGTCTCAATTAGGGGGAATGGGACGCTGTTCTCTGTTGCAGCAGCACTTTATGATTTAGGCTGATAAGTGTATTTTTATGTAAAAGTCTTAGTAAGCAAGCAATAAAGTCTTTCTCAAGTATCTACACACTCATATGCTCGCTCACTCACCCAATTAATCTCTCACTCGATCACTTGCTGCCATTCACTGTCTCACATGCAGACATGCTCACACACACACACACACACACACACACACAGATTCACATTTCCTCACACACTCCTTCAACCAATGTGTTGTATCAGAGAAGTTAAGGAACAGATTACAAACTGTTGTTTTTCCATAGAGAGAATGATATGTAAAGTGTTTTGAGTTGAAATGAAACAAAAAAATAAAAATTTGAGAAGGAAAGAAGGGAAAATAATTTACTGTCTTTATACTCATGTACTGTAAAAAAAAAATAAAACACAAACAAAACAAAACAAAAAAATAGCAGCTCAGTGCCAGTCAAAGTGATTGATTTCCATGTGCACAGGGGGGTCAGCTCTCATATCAAAGATGCTGAGATATGATTTTGATTATGACTGTTTCAGTGCCACCCTACCGAGATGTTTTTGGTTTCTGTCTCAGACATTTGAAATTGCTTAAACAATAAAAAGAACTGACAAACAGACAGATAGATGTACAAGCAGGCAGGAGACAAAGGAGCAAAATCAATTTCTTGACTTGTTTTAGACAATTTCAACTCCTAACTTCAGTTAATAAGTACTTTTATGGTATTCACTGAGTTTAGAAAAGTTCTCATGTCACTGTAGAGCAATTGTAGTGTTTATGGGAATAAAGAAAGGGCAGTGGTATTCTTAGTTTCCCTTTTGTGTTGCTACAGAGACCTCTTTCAATGCCGCTGTGAAGTCATCCAATTAAAATCACAAAATATGGCCTTGAAGCTGTAGGTTATTGCTCCCAATGGTGTTCTACCAACAATATTTTCACGGAAAAATGCCTATCGATGTAAATAAATGTACTTCACAATGCTATGCAAATGCAATGGCTTTCTGTGTGACTCCAAATAATGGCAGGCCTGGTTGCAATTCAGCCTTTTCCACACTGTAGAATTGTTGATATGGGGCAAAAGAAAAGTTATTATAATTGTACTGTTGGTGTGGCAGCAGCATTACTTTGAAAAAGAGCCAGTTCACAATTACAGGAGTGAGGACTGAGTTTCAGCTGTGTGGTGGTGGGACGATAGGGATGCGTAGCATAATGGACATATTTCCTGTGTGATGATAAAACGGGATCGTCCGTGAAGTGGTCTAGATTCATATCACGTTGGGCTCAAATGCCCAGTGAGTATAATATTCTACAAAATAAACGGGTTGGTCCACATCTACACATCATGACATTGACAGCTGTGTATATGAGTGCATTTTTAGTGCAATCGATGATTAACTTCCCTCCCAAGATGCATGGCATTAGATGTTGATATGTGTGTATAATTAATCATCTCAAGTTAAAGCCCTGGTGATGAAGTCATTATCAGATTGATCATTTTGCACGATGAGGTCACTGTGGGCACTGTAAATCAATGGTACTGACTTGTATATAAAACAAATCAAACATCTGAGTCATAATTTCATGGTTAAATCCAGCGGGTGTTCCAACAGTAAACTGACCGACATTTAGTCTGCGAAAGCTTTGCACCTTGTATGAATTAGTTCAGCTTTGCCCCCATTCCTGTAATTACTGCCCCCATCTGAATGGACTTAGCGGGCGAGTGTGAAGGAGTCCCGGTGGGCCCCAGCGTGGGTCCTTTCAGCCCTGTATATTCCAGCCCTGCCATTTCAAAAAAATGTATTACCGCCTTGGAGCTCTGGTAAATGTCATGCCATTCTCTCCCACGTGGGAGGGATTGCAACCATGGTGGTGGTCAAAGAGCCCTAGCCCTCAAACCAACAGGAGGCCGGACATTTTGAGAAATGGGAATAGATGAGCAAACAATGCATTTTGTTCATTTTTTCTCCCTTTTGGAAATGGAAGAGAGACCAAGAGAGAGGATAGAATAAAAATAATAGACTGTAACATGGGGATTTGAGATGATAATAATTTGCCATTGAATCTGAAATTTGTATGAGGGTGGCGAGGGCTTTCTTTCATCATTGTTTGAGACATCAGTTCGGTGACGCACTATATTGTACATAATACCAGTCAAACATCTCTCCACTACACTGAAAGCCACTTGGAACTGTACCTCCTTGCATCCCCACTGAGCATTAGATGTGATTTCAACGCCACGTCTATGCTTTAGCTCTCATATCGCCCAGGATCTTTTTGACTGTGAATAGCCTAAGCAGTAAATACATTATTACATATTTAAACAATGCAGCAGTTACAGCTCTCAATATCAGACACATGCACCAGAGCAGTCCATGTGTACAAGATAAAGCTTTAATTTTCATAGATGTCTAGTAAACTTTCACTTTTAAACCCTATGTAGCCTAATTTTAGCCTAGACGCTTTTCATCATTTAAACGCTAATCAACGTAAAATGGCTCAGTTGGTTGACAGACAAAATATTGGACTATGTGCTTTCAGAGATAATCTTGCTAATTGGCATCTCCTCTCATTTGCTGATCATTGATCATTGCTTGGGGTTACCTGAGTTTTGTGCATTATCAAAGGTCCTCCGCCAAAGAGGTGTTTATAGAGTAGCTGAGCTCTGCGGATGATGTATGTGTTTATGTCATGCCACAGTGAGCCTGAGGAATGACTTGGAACCAGAATGAATGAGCCGTTGTGGTTTATATAAAGAGAAAAAAAAAACACCAGATTGCCTGAGGTAATTGCTGCTTTTTGACTGGTTCATAATTTCCAAACACAGAAAATGCCAATGCCAACTCCAGTGCCACAATACAAGTTCATGTACAATCGCTCTCTTCCAATCAAGGTGAGACATCTATATTGGTCAAACTTCATTGAAAAATAAAACCCAAAGTTTATTTAAAATGTGTTGTATTACATTAAAAAACATAAATCAAAAAGATCAATCATCTATATACTGAGGCCATTTAGGCAGGCAAGGAGCCCATGTGCCATCAGGTTCAAAGTGTGTATTCTTACTCAAAAGTGACTACATTCATCATATCACAGCTTGGTTTCCTGATCAGCTTAAAGTGTCCCATCGGTGATTCTTCTTTAAAGACATTAATCATGAATACTTATTGCAGATGACCTGCTGATGTCAGGCTCATCCATTTATCTTGGAAAGGAAGACTCCCCTTGTGCATGGTCAAATACTTACACCTGATCCCTCAGACCCCCTCCAACTGAGGAGAAGCTAATGGTGGAATATGTAGCCTGTCTGTTACCGCAGGTCACAGACAAGCTGTCCTTCTGTCATTACAGTATGCTTTTAAGAACGAATGAGACATAATTTTTGTTTGGTGGCATTTGGTACTAAGTGTTAATTTCTGTGGTGTTTCTCCACTGCACTTCTGTGATCTCGCTTGTCAATCAAACAGTGTGTCCAGTACTGTGACATCTTTCTCCTTTTTTGGATTTTTGTTTGAGTTTCTGCAGGTGGCGCTCTTTTTTTCTTCTCAGCCATGGTGGCTATCTCTGCTCATGCTAACTACCCAGTTCTTCTTTTATTTATTCCAAACAAAGTGCTGCTGCTGCCGGAAATGTAAAACGCATCGCTTCCAGAGGATTTTCCCTGGATTTAACAGACACTGGATGTTTAGAACAGTAAAAGCTTTCATGAACTGAGTGTAGGCTGAATCACTATTGTTTTATATCAATTAGTAATATAGAGCAGCAAAATGGACATTTATTTGTATGAAAATGTCAGGGATTACTGCTTTAATGATGGGACTGTCAAATTATTATTATTACCTTTTTTTCTAGACATTACCATGATCCTGCAGCCATCCATGCAAACTATCCATTATCCAGTTGCATTAGCTTGTGTGCTTAGATTGATGTAACATTTAGATTTCTTCCATTGCCTTTGTTTGGCTTCTTGAATAACAATGGCAGAAAGACGCTGCTAAAGATCCCATTCGGTCTGCCAGCTAGCTAGCTGCTATAGTCTGCACCTCTGAGCTTGAGGACATGGAGCTAATGGGGAAAGAGTGTGTCTCTGTTTCAGAGGCTTGTATGTAGGGGGGGTGAAACAGAGGTTATGGAAGCGCTTCAATATTTTACGGGGGAACCCCTCCCCAGCCATAATTAGACAGATTACCTGTTAGCCATGCTCCTGTGTGCTGAAATGTTTTTAAACTGCCCTATCCTCCAGGCAAATGGAAAGGAAAGTCAAAAAGAATTACACGCTGTCCGGGCAACAGCGGATACGCTATTAATGGCTACAGCCAGAGAAAAAAAAGGAGAGAGCAACTTTCTCATGTGGAGTAGTGATAAATTTTTTACTGGTTTTGAGTACAAAAGGTTTGGTTAAAAATTTAAAGGCCTTGTGGCTGACAGTGGCAGTCAGATGTCGAGACAGTTCAATCACTCCGACAGAGACTATTCCGCGAAGATCCGCGAAACAACAGCACATAGGCTCGGACACATGTGTCCTCCAGATATTTACTTGATGACCTCTCCTCCCTTACCAAAACAGAACAATTTGAAAAAGGTTTTCGCATTTAAAGTGACTGCACACATGTACAATACCATGGCAAGGGCCAAAATCTTCTGTCATACCTGAAACACACTCCAACAAAACAATGTATAGTAGCCGGCTACACAAGACTGACATTCATTTGTACCATGCAGACTGGATGAGTTGTGCAGGTCTTATGGAAATTAGGATCCACACGTTTGAGCTGTTCCTATTCACATTTGAACTTTTCGTTGCGCGCACTGAGGCTTCTTTGCCTACGCAGCAGTGTAGTGCAAAATTGGGCCAGGGACTTTTCTCCTTTTCATGTCATTGTTCTGATGCATTACCTTTAAATACTGCGTGACTTTAATTCAGTTTTGTTTACATGCAATGTTGGCAATGATAGGCAATTTTTGCCTGTAAGAAATCACAGAAACAATTTTTTATGTTAAAATTAAGTTATGTATTATGGGTTCTACTAACTCATTGAAAGTTCTTTTCAATGGTAGAGCTCATCACATTGAAACCTTTTGCTATGCCCATGTCTGCATCACTTACCAATTGAATGGAAAATGTTTTCTTTTACTGTTCCTATTAATCTGTTCATGTGTGTTCGGTGCAAGATGATGGAAACTCTCCTTGACCATGCTTCTTTGCACAGCATATATATTATTTGGTGTGCATAATCATTGGCATTAAAAAGTCCTGAGATATTTGCACAACATCCCACAACATGTTGTGTCCAACACAACAACTGGATGGAAGGAGCTAGGATGGAAAGGGCGCATGTTACCTGGAGTAACATGGGAAGGAATTCAGCCGCGATTGGGCTTTGTAAATCAGAAGAAGAAGAAAGCACTATCCATGTGCAGATGCTGGATGCATAGGGCGTACGCTCAGTACATTTAAAGGATTTCTTGGCACCTTCCGTGTGCCTTGGTAGTGCCGTTTCTTTTGATGAGCCCTTAAAAACCTGTGTGTGAGATGAAGCTGTGTATGAGTGTGGGAATAAGGCAAGAGATGAGACAGTCCACGCTTCAAAGTGGAGTGAAAGGATTTGGTTTTTTTTTACATTCAGATAATTTGAATGATATTGGTTATTGCTTGGTTAAAGTTTTGACTTAGTCTATATCCTATTTGATGGTTTTGGTGTTTATGAGCATACAGATGTCCTGGTTTTTAGTACCTAAGGGAAGGAGGGAAAGGAAGGAAGACCGATTCTTTAACTAACTGACATCAGTAAATCAATTCAGGATTAGGTCATTTGAGTCACCTTTGTAAAATTGTAGCCAAAAGCACATATGTAATCTGCTCCACGACTGCATACAGTAAAAGTGAACCTTTAACACATGGTCATGTGACTGTGGTAATTTATTCCTTCCTACTTTTCCAATATAATCAGTGTAATGTTTTCTATATTTAAACCAAGTGGAGTCCCTATGATGTTTCCCCTATGGACCACAGGGCCATCTGTGTTGTCATTTTTTTACTGATGACACCAGTGCTTCAGTTGCAGCATGTTTCTAAACTTGGCCCAAGCCGGATGGAATTGCCTACTGTCCGACTGCTTTCACTTCTCATGGAGCTGACTGATCTGAGGTCTTTTTATCACATTAGATTAGATGTTTTCATATCTGTCTTCCAGATTGGGTGGCGTAATGACCAAACCTGCTCATGTCCTGTTAAACTTTCTCCTCCGTTAAACATGTGTCCTCTATGTGTTGTAGCTCCAACTTGTCGATTTATATTTGATCATGTATACATGTATCGTTCATAACACAATTGAGCATTAAAGTATAATACCACTGGGCCGCCATGGTTGGTTTAAAAAAACTTTCATCAATTAGACTTTGTATAGCAAGGGCCTAGATAGTTTAATGACCAAACAGTCATTTTTGTCACCTTATATTCATCATGCATTGATGCTGGGCCCCCGCCTCTTCAACATTGATTTAATTTTGTGGAGGTCGATTGGAAATGGAGGGATGGTTTTTAAAAATATAAGGACATGAGTGAAATCCTGATGCAATATTTCATCTCACAGAGGCCAGATAATACCTAATGAAAAAAGAATGCATCACTGCGCATACCGTATCGCTCAAATGGCAGCTGCACGCCCCCACTGTTACTCCATCAGTATGCAAAGTGTTGGACCAGAAGCTCCAGAATCTGAGATCTTATGGGACGCTACTACAGAAGGGTTGCGCAAGTACCTGTCTCACATTTTAACTAAACCACCCCTTCTCATCAGAGCTGGGGGGTGGGGGGAGGGGGTGCGTAAAGAGATGTCAAATCCAAAGAGAGGCAAGGAGATATGCAATGCCACTGCCAGACTATCTGGAGACTCCTGTCTTTTTAATCAAAGGCCCCATCATAATGTCCACAAGCCTCTGCCTACTACGGCATACTGAAAGCTTTCGCTCTCTCTCTCTCTTTCTCTCTCTCTCTCTCTCTCCCTGCTGCGATTCTCTGTAGATCATCTTTGATTGACCCAATTAGGAGAGTCCACCGGGTGATCCTTGCTGCTTATTAGTGTTTCACAGTGGCTTAATCATTGGATGCAGTACGTGAATGCAGTGCAGAGCAACCTGGCGTCGGGCTGGTACAGCCCGCCTTTCAAGTGCAAATGAAACCAAAGGATGGTAACCTGTGGTAAATTCAACAGCTGCTGGAGTGCCTATCAAAAACAGTCTTAATAAAATTTAGTAGGTCACTGGTTGGGAGTTATATTTAGGAACCCCTATGAAGTAAGGCTATTGCCTGAATGTAAAGATATTAAATATGAACCAAATCTGAAAAAAGACCCTAATGTGACACAATGCGTGATATTATTTCTGATCCCAGAATTAGGTGGGTAGATACTTTATTAATTACCTATCATGATGTTAATTAGCATTGTTTGAAGTTGTGGGCTTATTGCTAAACTTTCTTTGAGTAGAAGCAAGTTGTTCTCTCCTCCATGACAGTTTCAAATGTGCATCAGACAACATTTGTGGGCATTATTTAAAATTCTCAGCTTTGGTGACATCCTTTTAAGATATAATGAACCAATATTTTATGAGCTGAGCTGTAGAGAACTGGGACGTGAAAGAAGTGAGCAGCAGAGTATTGTGCTACAGACGCAGGTTAACTCCCTTGTGTGACGGATGGAGGGGAAAAGGTAATTTGTGAAGAGACCTACCTGCCAAGATGATGAAGAGTTCTCCTTTGTTGATTTTCCCTTAAGTGTCTCCCAGTCAGGAGTCATAAGAGAGCAAAGCTTACAGTGACACCTTGACTGGCAATAGGGAGAAGGAGTCCATTTGTGAAGCTTTCTGTGTGTTTAAAATAAAGAATATCATTATGTTTTGATAGGAATACTCTGTCATTTGCAAAGGTAATTCCTCTTCTCAGTGTGACATTGTTGCCTTTGGGCTTACTGTATGACAGTATTTGTAAACAGATTAAACTTTCCTTGAGGAATGCGGTAGGCATTCGGTAACCCAGACAATACTTCCTTGGGGAAGAGGATGCAACCTGCATGCTGCCTGTTGCAGGAGAAGTGAAGCTTAAAAGAGTGATTGATGCCTAGACCTTTAACCCAGAGGTTCTCAATATTGTGTAACTTAATGATTATTATGTAAGCAAACATTATTATAAACCATGAAGAATGAAGTTGTGTTTTTGAAAGTTAAATCCCATCATTAAGAGTTCAGATTTCAGGACATCAAGATTGTATCGTATAGAGTAGCGTTGTTTCTTAAAATCCACTTTTAAGTTTAAGTTGTTTTGCATTTGGGATCCACCATTCTTGTTACTTCACCAGTGTTGAGTGGTGATACAGTATCGGAGCTCTGTCTAAAATAAAAATGTATTTTGACCCTTGAATGTTTGTTTTATGGAATTTAATAAGGTCTTGGCTGAGGCATCATTGCCGCTGCCCATGGCATTCTGTATACTGTATGTTCAAAAGAAAGGAAAAGATCAAAAAGGCCTTTGAAATGATTTGTTTCAAAAATGTATGCTACACTGTACCTGCGAGCCTGCGGAAGTGGGGCTGTATATTCTGCTGTGGAGCAAGTCCATCCAGTTGCTGTAGTACTAGTACAAAGCATGGGCACCTTCCAATGACACTGTAGTGAGTAAATCTCATATCATCTCATCACATGTTTATTGTGTGATAAAAGATTGATGATAGAGAGAGAGAGCTATGCAGTGAGTGTAGTGAAAGAGTAGTAGAGGTGTTCTGAACCATAAATTATGAAGTTTAGATGTGTAGGTTTGAATTGATGTTTCAGATCACTACAGTGTCCATATTCTGAATCATTTTAAGTCAGACTATTCTCTGATAAGAACAATATTTTTCACTCTTTTAATATATTTTTTTCATCCAACAGAATAATTTTCCACAAGCCATCTCCAAATTGTCATTCCACATAAAATAAATCAAATAAAACAGTTGATGGCAGATATCTGTTTAGTCTCCTATAGCCCACATATATTACAATCAAAGCCCAAATATTTGTACTTTGATCCTGAATTTTATTATACTCATATTAATCATGTGACAACTTGGAATTTAAATCCCCAAATTCCAGCGGCACCCCTGGAGCCCCGAGTGATAATAGTTGCATATGGGGTGATAGGTGTTTATACAGCAGTGCTTAAATATTTCACACATAGAGCAGGGATGTAGACAGGTGTTGTTTTAACAAGCAGCATGCGCCTAAGCACATCCCTTAAGTGAGATGCAGTCAGGAACACATCAGGATCCCCATCTGTCATAAAGAGATGGAGGCTGGCCCAGAGGAACTCACACAGGTAGACTGAGTAAAATCAATAATAACATTGCTGTGCATGAATAATGCGCTGTCAAACTTCATGATGGTGCAAAGTCTTTGTTTGTTCCTAATCAAATTTAATTAGAGGTTGTAAAGGCTTCATGACAAGGCCCCATCAGCGAGTTGTATACCGAAGCCGGAGCCGCCTTTGCACAGCTATAACAAGTATTTATGGCTTCTCATCTTTAAAAAAGACTGAATTCACATCTATGATTTTTTATTACAATTATTTATTATGCATCAAAAAAGGGCTCGTGAAGGATTCAGGATTCTGTTCGTTTTCATTAATGAGCGACTTGTTAAAGTAGAAAAATTGAACAGCTACCAACAGAGTTCTAGCTAATGTTTCCGGGAACCTGAGAAATAAATAAATAAAACTACGTCCTTAATAATATTGCCTTCAAACAGGCTGTTTTCTGGTCTGAACGGAGCCGACTGTGTTCCTTACATCTAAATACAAGCCAGATTCCTCAGGGATCAAATTAGTAGCTTATTGTGAAGGGAGTGATGGTCGGGCATGGTCAGGAATTATTTATCAGGATCCTATTCACTCCTTGAAACAATCTCTCATTCAACTACAAGAGCATGACATTGTGGACTATAATTGACGATAATGATTGTCGTTTGGGTCAGCAAGAACTGTATTCATAGTCTTAATGAAACTCATCTGGACGCGTAGGGAATACAAATAGTGGTTTTATGAGTCTTGAGCAGTATAGCTACAGGAAAGAAGCTGCATTGCAATGCACGTGAATACCTTTCTCCTCAATGGAAATCTGAAATGTTTTTCACCAAGATGTTGAAATGCCTGCAAAGAATGTAGGGAATTATGTATGTTTAAATGTAAAAGAAGAAAGAAACAAATTCCTATTTACACTCGGATATGGTGATCAGTTGGAAGCTGTTTTAAAAGTAAGGCTACCCAGTGTGAGGGCTTTGGCACTACCACTCAGAATCCCAACATCAAGGACACAACCTAAGAGGCCATTCTAACCATCTGAATCATCACGCTCAAGCCACAAACAACAGACATGCTAACTTTTAGATTTGGATTATCTGTGTCAGTTTTTCAACATTATAAAAAAAAAATAATTTAACTTTTTTTTTTATTCCTAACATCAAAGTGGTAATCTGTGAGATCTTCATTTTTGTTTTTTTTGTCTCCATGCGTGATGCTCAGCGCTCATTGCTGCGGTGTTTCTGCACTGCACTTCCAAGAGATCATTTGTCAATTAAACAGTGTGTCCAGTACTGTGGCGTCTTTTTTTCTTGGATTTTCAGTTGATGAAGTTTGAGTTTCTGTAGGTGGCGCTCTGTAGGTGGCGCTCTTTTCTTTGTCTGCTCAGCTATGGTGGCTATTGCTGCTCATGCTAACTGCCCAGTTGTTCCTCTATTTATTTCAAACAAGCCGCTGTTGCTGCTGCTGCCAGGATCGTAAAACACATCACTTCCTGTGCACCAGGGGATTTTTCCTGTGATAGAACCTACTAGACACCGGGCGTTAAGAACAGCAAACGTAAACGCTTTCATGAACTGGCTATAGGTTGGATCACTATTGTGTTATATCAATCTGAAATAGAGAGTAGGAAAGCGGATTTATTTATATGAAAATGTCTCAGATTATTACCTCAACTATTTCCGCAGTCTCAGGATTGTTCACTGTTTACTTAAAATATCACAAATGTGAAAAAAAATCACTCTTGCTCTGCTTGGTACCCATAATGCTGTCTGTCAAAGTTGTGACGCCCTCTCACAGTTGTCACAAGTGCTCTGTCTCGTGTCTCCCCTCAGACTGCATTAGTGTCAGCATGTGCTCTGCTCTCCGCATTGTGTGTAATCATTGCTTTGTCTCTTGTGCCCTGACACACACCTCACTGCATGCAACTTCCGCAGTCTCAGCGGTCCCCCACCACCAAATCTCTCGCCGTCCCCTGCGCCACTGAGCTGCACTAGCCTCACACCTAAAGGGATTGCTGTCACGTTGAAAAGGCCAGGCTTGCTATGCCTGACAACTTGCGTATTTGTACACCAAGATGCAAATGTTTCCCCACTGATGTTGTTTTGTCACTTAATGGTGACCCCCACTAGTGCGCCATTAAGGAGGTAGACATTTCACAGTCTCACAGAAACAAGGCATTTTTGCAAACTCGTCCCCATAGGACATTTTCAATACTTGTCCTTCTTGTTATCCATGTGCTATTGTATGCCGCACAAACCCATTTTCTGCTTTATTTGTCCCCGGTTGCATGATGTTGCTGGGAACCCATGGGGGAGGGGGGACAAGAGCCCTTCACCGCTTTCTCACCGAAAACGTTCTACTTCTGTCTAAGGTCTGATTTCTGCCTTAAAACGACACCTGGGAATAATCCTGTGGGTTTTGATATAAATGGAATTCAAATGAACTGGATTAAAAGCTCTAATCATAACAGCCATAATAACTATTACAACTTAAGATATGTTTTGATCGTGTTCCTCTTTTCATTAGACTTTAAAGGACTATAAAGGAACACATTTTACACTAAAAAACATAAAAAAATGTCATAGTAAAATGTGCTGTTGTCACTATTCTCTACTATTTTGACTACTTTTTAACCCTTAAAGTGTACGTTTTAAATGGAAGCTGGACTACTTGTTTATAACTCCAAAGTGAATTTACAAGTGCAATATAACATCTGCAACCCCCCCAAAAAATCAACAAAAACTAATACTGCATTTGAGACCACTGTAAATTCACAGTGAATAGCAATAAATCATGTGTTCCACTTTCCAAAAGCCATGTGCAACATATGAACCATATGGTGCCATATTCTTTTGGTGCCACATAAGGGATTGGCCTGTCTCCATGGCGCACATAGTTTACCCTGTTACCTGTCTCCGCCTCAGCTTTGAGAGACTTTGTGTCAGCAATCACTGTCACAAGTCACATGGTTATGAATAAATTCTAGTGGTAACCCTTTGTGGCTTTCAATATTCCTGGTGGTGTGTAGGAAAAGCTGTCATGAAATCCTTACGAGCTGCATTTTTGGAAACAATCATTGGCCGAGATTTTTTAAAGCTGTCCTTTTAACGTTTTCATACTACTATTGTAATTTAGGCCTGTAAACTGTTGACAGCAACAGCAAAAGATATAATGGCATTGTGAACCAAATCAATAAAGGCACTTCAAATTTGAGAAGGTTGCATTGTCCTTGAAAGTTAATAACAATCATTAAAATGTCTGAAGCGATGCATTTCCGCAATGTAGGAATATCAAATTGTTTTGCACACCTTTTTGTGCTGATATCAAGTACAGTGCATGGAGCATGGGTAAGAAAAGGCTTTCATGTCATCTTGCGAAACGTTCACAAAAGGTCAGAAAGATTAATTGAATGTATTCCACTTTTTCATACAAGTGCTGTACAACAGTGAGAGGCCTTGTCTCCATTTTATGCAAAAGTTGAAGATGTGTCAAGGGAAAAAAGTATGCTGTCTTTTGACACCTTGCTGCTTTCAAGGACATGCCATACATAACGCATGAATACCTGGGGGGATATGTTGTTTTCCCTTAAAAGTACATCTTTTATAGTAGAACGAAGTGCGTCCCGTTCCCTCCCCCACACATTCTTTTTTAATTAATTGAGAAGACTATGATACTTGAATACTTATGTGGACGCAGTTTCTAAATAGGTATCGGAGAGCAGAGGAGCCATATGGTGTTGTCTGACATGAAGAAATTAGGCCACCAATGCTGTCTGTTCATTGTCACCAACCTGGCCACCTGCTTTGTTTCTGCAGTGAGTAAACTAGTCTAGACCCCCCACCTCTCTCTCCCTGGTCCAACTTGTTATATCTTTGTAATACAAGCATTGACCAAAACTAAAACCTTTCAAGACAACTCAACTTTTGATACAAATTAGCTCGTAATGCCAGTGGAGCCTGTCCTGGCTTCACTCCAGTGAGAAATTTTGTTCAAATCTAAAAGTACACAGATACATTGTCTCCGGCTTGATCGTGATGATACAGATGGTTAGAATGGCCCCTGCCATATCCTCTTAGGTTGTGTCCTTGACGTTGGGATTGTGAGTGGTAGTGCCAAAGCCCTCACACTGGGTAGCCTTACTTTTAAAACAGCTTCCAACTGATCACCATATCCGAGTGTAAATAGGAATTTGTTTCTTTGCACAGCGCTCGAAGGAAACACAATAAATCAACACATTTAACCAGATCCGCCAAGACCCCCTGACTACGAGGCCACCTTACTCCCTTTGTTTGCACTGACATCTTCGTTCACTTGAATACAGTGAGTTGTGATATTCCGGTGTGAAAACATATGGTCTAACTAAAGCCAGGGCCCATCAGTCAGCAGAGAGTTACTTAGGTCACATTACAAGCTGCTGGTTTCCACTCAGAATAGACACATTTAAAGCAGACCTCAGTGCTGTGAGAACAAACTCTGGGGACAGACTACACACTCTTTCTGAGGCACATTTCTTTTTGGTGTCTGAATTAATTTTTTATCGTTGTGCTCTAGACTCAGTGAGGCTCCATGGTTTCACTGATCTACAGTGGAGCGAACTCTCATGTCCATTTGGCAGCAACTCACAGGCTACACCCAGCTGCTATGTTTGTGGCTTTGGTACGATGATACAGATAGTTACTTAGATTGTCCTCTGTCGTATCAGCTTAGTCTGTCCTTGACTTTTGGATGCTGGGAAAACGTGCCAAAGCCCAACAAAACACCGGGCAGCTTTAGTTTTAAAACTCCTTCCAACTAACTCTTTACCCTTCACTGTCAATATTTGAGTTCATGAAATTAGACTTTTAAAGAGTTTTAATTACAGTGTAGTTACCAAAAACTGTAAAACGAAAATGTGGCCATATCTCACATTTTCACATAGCTCACATTTTCTGTACTGGTGCCTCCAGTGCATGCGGTGAAATCTACTGATTCCCATTTCAGTCGCCCCATGTGTAAAGTCTAACAATGTTGAAATGTGAATATACATCATCTTTCAGATTTGTTGATGCGCTTCATACAACTAAGCTAAATACAGTGCACAGTTGTGCTTTTTGAACAATAACACACATCTAATGTATTATTACTGCTATCTGCCACAAAGCTCTAAAGAGGCTCGCCGAAAAACCTTTGGTCCAGACAGAAGGGAGTATTGGCACATGTCTCAGCCATTGGGTAAAAAAGAGTTGAAAAGGTCTCCCAGTTGATTTGGCCCCATCAACTGTCAACAAGTCTTCGAGGCCTTTGCTTGAACCTTGAATGTGCTGGATTCCGGCCTCATTCTGGTTTGGTGGAGAGGTTTTTACTCACTGAGGCCCCACAGAGCCCGAGGAAGGATTAAAGATTGATGAGAGCTCTCAGAATCAGTTTATTGCTCCAGAGATCCTTGCATGTGTTATGAGTGGGAAGATTGCATTGCTGTTTTGCCTCATAGAGTTTCATAAGGCTAGCATAGCACTGAAGTTTTTGACAATCAAGGTTGAATTTTTTTGCAAGGCAGATAGCCTTTACATTGCTAGTCAGTAGCCAACGGTATATTCTGATCTGAAATGTGAAGAAATGCTTGAGCTATAAGATAAACAAAGCATTAAAATTTCCACAACCTCATGCATTTTTGCCTCACTTCAGAGTGGATAAGGTCTGTGTTCATTTTCTATTGCAGATAATACCTGGGACGTCTTGAATAAATCTCTACTTTTGCTGCTTTGTTGGCAGTACATCTTTCATCGTTTCAAGTATGTTTTGAAGAGATGATGAACTGTATCAGTTAAGCTTCAGTGGAGGAATACACTGCATTTCAGTTCGGTTTTCAGTTCGGTTGATTTACACCCAATCATATTTCTTGACTGGTATAAAAACACACAACACATAAAGCAGGGTTGTGGTAGTTGGCAATCAGTTAGTTAGGTAACATTACAAGGACCCAAACATCTCACAATAAATACTAGGGTGAGACCAATATTTTGGATTGCCAATATATGAGGCTGATATTGCCTTTTATTAAATATTGCATATCAGCCAGTAAATGTCATCCACTGCAGATATGATGAAGACTCCTTCCTGACCACAGTCATTTAAAAATTGTATTTTCTTTGAACCTTTTATTTATTCATTTAATATTTCAATTATGTTTTTTTTCATTTTTTATTTTATTTATTTATTTTATTATTTTTTCAAATAAATCCATAATGTGTCCCAGAGTTTCCCCTACCATTGAATAAGTGGGCTGGGTCACCCTGCCTTAAGGAATGTCTGACCTTAAAACAAATATTATCATCATCATTATCATATATTAATTATTATCATTAATATGGGCTTCAGTGAAGAGTTTAATGTCCCATGATGGAAAGCTGTTTCAGAGGCTTTTCCACCCTGCCAAGAATAACATTAGTGGGCAAACACTGAATCTGTTTAATTTTTTAGCATGAAAATGGTCAAATTTAAAAATATTGAATATTGGCACAAAATATCGTCTATCTGTGACTTTTGATCTAAAAATATCAGTATCGGTATAGACCTTCAAAAACCCATAATGGTTGAAGTCAAACAAATACATTTGAAGCAGACCTCCATGTCAAAAAACAAAAAAGACTCTTTTAAAGGCTTAATTTTTTTTTTGGTGTTCAGTTTAATTTTTCATCATTGTGCTGTGGACTCAGCAAGGCTCCATGGCTTCACTGATGAACAGTGGAGCAAACTGTCATCTCCATTTGGCAACAACTCACAGGCTACACCCAGCTGCATCCTACGGCACATGGTGGGGAGGTGGAGGGGGGGGGGGCTGCTAACAACACAGGGCTTTATTACCTGGGAAATTAATGATCTGCGAGACTAAGATGTAATGGCTGCACCATCTGCGAGAAATCATCCTAGAAAAGGACCTATCCCCTTCCTATCTGTATCTGTCTATTCAGCCATAACGCTCCAGCAACATAAATCAATGAGCTACTTCATATTGTTACGGTTAAGACACCACACAATCTTAAGATTGATTACCTGCAATTATAGTTAAGTAGGAGTTATGTCTTGAAATTTGTTTGTGACCACTGATGGTTTTGCCTTGTACTTCTTCAATATAATTACTGACTGAAGTTGAATCTATATTTTCTAAAATATATGGATGCTTGTTAAATATTAAAGATTTTTTTTTTTTAAAAATGAGAGTTGGAAAAGGATTTCTGGTGGTGTTTGCTTTTTTGTGTGTTATTGTTTTCCTTGTGGTGATAGCGGTGTGTGTATGTGTAAATTAACCTTTTGAAAATGTTTGGTGTCAGTTATTGGGGGGGAAAACGGAGCTCAATAAAATAGTAGTTGATGTCATTGCTGGTGCAGGCCTAGTTTCTATGGAATGACAGAGCTGGGCTGTAGATGATTGGCTCAGTCAGGTTTGGAGATAGCCAATAGAATCACTATGCTTTGTCTCTAGAGCACACACACACACCAATAGCAAATCAAGACGCACCCGCTGATGCATGGTTTCAGAATTTCCTCCTTGCTCTTCTGGCTCCATCTTTATCCCTGCTGGGACTCACTAGTCCACAGTTTCTGGAGATTACGACCTAAAGACCACAATGCCGTGAGGCCACAATAGTATTCTACTTTATACGGCAGATTTACTGAGTAAACCCAAAGGGTCCCTGTTGCACGCCTACTGTATGTCCATGATTGTCTGTGCGGTAAAGTGAGCATTGTGAGCTCTGATGAAGTTGTGAGAAATGATTGGGTGAAATTTAAGCATCTTCACCATGGCTGAGCTTTGCACAGTGAAATTTGATAGGATTAAGTAGATGATCAAACTATGGGAATGGGGCCTGACAGCAAACTTTCTCCAGCTCCATTAATTGCCACATGAATCCATATTTGCAGAATTTGAAACCCAATAATTTTGTCTTCAGAAAGCCATTATGGAGGAAATAATATGTTATTAATTTGATAAATTCCATTATCTCCTATTAACTATTCAAACACGGTAATAGATGCTTTGCTAACTTTCGTCGGGAAGAAATGAAATGATTTAGTCAGATTTGAAAGCACCACAGGCGATATTTGAACAATAACCACTTTCAGATAGCACGACTATAACTTTTTTATCATTCTCACCAGCTACATCGTGATCCGTTTTCATTGGTTAGACAGCCCCGAATTTCAGATCATAAAACTATCTTCAGAAGATGTGTTGGCAAAATCACCCCAATTGCACAATTTTTCTCTCCAGTTGTTGATCATACCCTCCATACCATCTACCCCTGTTAGTGAGGCCATACTGATGCTGCTCTGTTTGTTGCACGCCTAGTGCACATGTCCTTACTCAGACATCCTTGTCCTTTTAATTGAGCCGTGAAGCTGACTGCCATTCAGCCTGATATGTATACACTGTATATGTCCCTTCAGCTGACAGGGTGCAGAACCAGGAGGTTCCCCATATGAAAAGCTCTGACCTTTCTTTTGTGGTGCAATCAAATGGGGCTGCCTTGGTCCTTGGCTCTGAATAATTAATCCCTCCCCTCAGTAGGAGTGTTTGCTAAACAGTGGGGTCCTCGGCAGTTCACTTCTTCTGCACCACTGCCACTGCACCCTTGGGGAGAGACAAGTGTACGCTTTAGTCAGAGTTAAGATGTGCCGTCTGTTTTCAGAGGAAAGAGAGACAGTCAGAAGATATCGGGAAGCTTCTCTTTTCTGTTTTCTCCACGGAGCAAAGACAAAGGAATGTAGCGAGCAAACCTTGCATAATCCTCCGCTCCTTTTTAATACTATTTACCACAGCGGGACTATGTGTTGTCAAAATTAGTTAAAAAACGGGCCTCATTACACTTTTGTCAGAGATTAAGCTCCCTGTCTATGGAGTGTGTGTGTGCGCTGATACAATAAATTGCTGTATAACACCAGCTTACGTGCCAGCAACACACCCATGAAGCAGCAAAAGGTTAAATTTAGTTTGGAGTCCTACTGTTACCTCCCCGCGCCCCTTTTCCACCTACCCACGTCATCTCCAC
>CABFOQ010021536.1:0-20211 GCA_900660455.1 Gephyroberyx darwinii
CATTACAGCTGTTTAAAGCTCATTTGCCCGAGCGCCACTGTTGACGATTGTAGCCAAAACACACCTCCGCTGTATACGAGAGGGGAAGCCTGGTAACAGAGAGTAGGGGTGTTTGTGTGTGATTGGCTCAGTCTGCCACCAACATTGTTTAGGTCCATTTTGAACATGGCTGTGCTCCAGACAATGTTTGTAGTCATCAATGCCAAGGCCTTTCTGGCTGCTGGATGCCTCCTGGTTTAGATGAGGCAGCTCCTTTTTATATCTCAGTCAGCTTGGCACACCATGTGGATACTTCACTGCATGAACTGACTAGGTGCAGCTGTGATGGGAGGGGTTTGGGATTTGGATGAGCAGATTGGCGACCAGCTTTTTGTTTTGGCTTCCCAGCCACCGCCTTGAAGTACACATTTTTGGATAGTAGCCTAGATGGATTAGGAATTTTGAGTCTAATGTTCAAATAATCTCTATCTTCATAAGGAAACATGCATCATGTAAGGCAAGTTTATCCACGATATGGTGCAATGAGCAATGGCAGACGTTGATTATGAAAGAACTGGCAATTGCAACTACTTCTGGTCTTCACACATTCATCATCAGCACATGATGAGGATACAAATATCTCCTTTATGGCTTCAAAATGGCTATGGCTATGATTATTGGCACCCTTTTCTAATACTTCAGTTGCAACCCGCTCCAGATCTTCAGTGTTTGAAGGATTCCTTTGACCAACTGCACATTCCAGGTCTCGCCATTGGTTCTCAATGGGCTTGAGATCTTATTTGCACACAGCCGATTATCCAATAAACCACCACGATTGTGCCAGCCATGGTTGCTAGGAGGTTTGTGATGTAACTGTAATGCCCCTATTACTCTTTTACAAGTTTCACATTTACCACCAAAAAAATTCAGCCAGTTTATATTAGATTATTAAAACTGACAATATCATAATTGATGGTGTTATTGATTCTAATTATTTTGTAAATATTGAATTGGCAATTATCGTGGCAATTCATGGTAATGGTATTCATTTAGAAGGCACTCGGAGAGTGCAAACCTCTGCCAACGCTGAACAGTTATCCAGCCTCCTGCTACACCCAAAGACATAATTCCCAAATTTTATGGTAAACTGATTTCTTGACCCTGCAAACATATACCCTTAGGGTGTTTTCACATTTGGTCCATTTCAGCCAATTTTAGTGAACTTTTGGGCCACATGTTAATGCTCCCAATGTACTCAGACCCCTCTGAAACTAACCGAACTGAGACCATCTCCCACATAAAGTTTTCAGAAATTTTCAGAAACAAATGAAAGTATTTCTATTCAAAATGGAAGTATACAATTATTACAATTATATATTTATTTTTCCATTTTCCCTTGTTATGTGGGCTAATTGAAAATGGAAATGCGTCAAAGAAATGGATGTTGCAACCATGAGGGAAGCCGCAATTTAAAATAGTTAAGGTCTGGGTTTCAAAGAGTGTGAATTGACAATGTACTGAGATCCCAATAGAGCACAAGTACGCCAGAAAAGTCAGTCTTCTTTCAAGTGAACATCCAGTGTGGATGCAGAGGGAACTAGTTATTTTTAAGTTGGTTCATTTTTGGTCCCCTTAGAGATCTGAGTTTGGTTTCCTTTAAAGAAAACACCCGTGAGATTTGAAATCAAGTCTCTATCTCTATTTGTTTCATAGTTATGGCTAAAAAATAATTGCTCCCTGTCAACTACATTTCATGAGATGTTGTGCTGACAAACAAACAAACTGGGGCAGAAACATAAATACAATTTCAGGTAAATATTTTTTCTTACATTATGGTACTTGTTAAGGGACAAAGGCCTAATCTTCTTTCCAGGTGAACCTAAGACCATCCTGGGTTTGTTGCTTCTCTGTGACCAGCCTGGGAACTCCGTCCCTTCAGGTAGCGCTGTCCCTAGAGCTATCTTAGACAGGGGCATGAATATTTCATCCTAGCCTATTTATGTATGCCCTTTTCAGAAGACGTTCTACTATTCTCTTGGGCCGGGCTCCATGTCTGTAAGGCTAAGTAGGGTTGTTGATTGACTAATGAAGCTCTGTTCTGCCTGTTGATTTTCTGTGTAGCCCAGACACATTATTTGAGCAGCTGTGCTGCAAAGCCTTGATATTAAGGCATTTCACAGTTTCTAATGGTAAAGCACCAGAACTTGCCTTGTATTTTAATCTCTGAGACTTGAAACACCTTGTATGTCACAGTTTAATGGATTTAGAATTGTCAGAAGCATGACTCCCAGCACTTCCCAAGCAATTCAGTCACTAGGTGATTATCAATACAAATAATTCCAAGTCAATACTTGTGTCCTTGTGGATCATATTCTTCCCAAGTTGTCTTGGAGAGAATAAACTTCTCAAGAACACAAGCACAAAGCATGCATCTTTACAGTGTGAAATGGGCTGTGTGCACAATTAAGAGGCCCTGGTGGTTTATTTGCCTGGCTGTTTCAACCATCAATAGATTGTCGGCTCTTTATTACAGGCTATAGCACTATTACTATAGCTTTATTTGTGCCAGCTTGGTTGGAAGTGATACGTCCTTCTTTCAGTGAATCTTGGGGCTTCCAATTTGTTCTCAATCAATTTAGACACACGTGTTCTTTTTCCCAGCTGCTTCCAACGCCATGAATCTTACAGGCTTCCCATTAGTTGTCAGCCAAGTCACCATCTGATGCATCCTTGATATTTTGTGGTTGCCAAGTTAACTTCTGCCATCTTAATCTTCCTCTGACCTCTATGTGCCTTTGTTTTGAAATTTGAAATTGGAACCAAGAACTGACAAAAATCGTCATTGAGAAAGACCACCTGTGGTCAACACATCCTTGCTTTGAAATTGTCAGTGGCCTGCTGCTCCTGTTATGGTCAGTGAGACATGGGGGTGAAATGAGGAGTGTGGCAACCTTATCGCATCATGTATGCTACATTTTCATGGCTTCGACTGGAAAACACTGACTGATTAATGCAGTTTTTAATTCAATTTTTAATTTTATTTTCCGACAATATCAATGTTGTAACCAGGCTGGCAGTGTGTGTTCTCAATATAATAATTATTATTATAATTATGCCTGTAATTATTATAGGAAACAAACATTGTGGCGGTTTTCATGAAAGACTATCTAAAAAAAAAAAACCCTCCATATTTAGAATCTACCTTTGCTATTGGGATCTTCTGTTGCATCCCAGCTCTCAGAAACACAAGACTGTTTATCCCACCTACTATATGTTTTTTTCCCCCCTTAAACTCGGGACACAATGGCAGAAATGTGAGAAGATCACAAAGGCTTAATTTTGTGCTTAATCTCTACAAAGTGGAGGCCTAACTAGACATAGACTGACACAAGTCTTACTTAAGACATCTGACTAAGACATTGCTGCATGTTCTGGCTTGTTTGTCATTGTCTAATCGCAGAGCACAACACTGCTGTGAATTTGAAATGGAGCACATGAGAAGATATTGCACTCTTTTTCATTTAAGGCCTTATGGAGACCTGCAAGCCTCTATTCTTCAAAAGGAGGCTATTCAGTCGTGAATTATTGCTGCTGTGAGATAGGAATTAACTAACTTAAGTCAGCCAAATTGTTTTTACCGTGGCATACTTGGATAGTTTTAGGTACATCCAGTCCTCCAGTCTGTACTTTGTCAGCACAGTTTGCACAGTACCACTCATTACCACTAATTTAAGCTGCTTCCACAGAAAAGACAGCCTGCCTATTGTAGGTGGCATCTCCCACACACTGGCCTTGTCACACAGTAGATCTGGCAGAGATGAGCCACAGAGGTCCAGGGTTCTCGTCCACCCACATGAAGGCAAATGGTTTGACTCACTACCACCATGTATTGACAACAACTTGTTCTCATGGAAACCCAAACTCAGCTGGACGTGTAGATAGCGATATAAACTGCAGGCTTGTGAATGAGCACCATAACAGAAAACATCTATTGCACAAGGACGATCTTCCAGTACAAACTGATATGCCTCCACTGCCCATTTGAGTTGATGATTGGCCAGCACAGCAGGTGTCTGTCTGCCTGGTGATACTTATGCTGTCTGTAGGCGACAGCTCATAACCGTTCAGGTCATTCCTCTTTCCCCGTCTCCTCCTCCTCTATCTTTTCCTCACAGAGATTTGATTTTGTAGCAGAAAAAGCACTGGCTCATATGTTATTTATAGGCTACCCTTCAAAGGCATGTAAGAAATTAGGTTATATCAGCAACAGTGTTACACTGGAACAAGTTTCTGGAAATGTATTATTTGAAACCAGTCTACCCATGATAGGTTCTTGTCCTGTGGCGTTTGCAGGACAGAATTGTTGTTCCAGTCACAGACACCAGAGGGAGGCAGAGGTCTTAAAGTGATGTACATAATCCAAGGCCCACAGGTTATGGCTGTGTGTTGCAGCTGTGCCCAGACTGCCCAGACTTAGTAATGAGCTGTTTCCTATCTCACATGGACACTGTCCAGCTGCGTGTGCATGCAGATGAGCATGCAGGTGAGCATGCATGTGCTTGCGGGTTTTCTCCTTTAATGCCTGTGGTGTCGGGCAGAGGTTGGTGAGCTTCTCTGCTGGATAATGTAGAGACAGGGTGGGGAGGATATGAGAATGAGATGCTGTTTGAACTGATGGCCATGACTTTTCCAATATAAAACACTGCAGCATATGGGTATTTGAAGGTAATAAGGCTGAACACATTTATATAAATGTTTAATGGCTGCCCCTTTTCATTAAATCCTCCCTCTTCTATTTTAGCAAATCCTTTGCAAAGTGACCTTGGAAATTATTTTTTCCTTATTTAAGCAACCTTTTGTGCTTTCACTAAGCGTACAAGGGATAACAACTTAAGAAGTGTTTCAAATATCTTAAGTAAAGACATTTACAGCCCTGCCCAGCCATAACCCTTTCCATGACTAGTAGATGCATTGCTTTTGAAAATATAGCTGTCCTTTTCCCCCAAAACTTTGCTTTGCTCAGTCTCTCAAGCTCTGAACTGTCAAACAATAACATTTTCAATGCCAGTGTTTCCTGTACAATATTAATATTTGGTATACATTCAGTGCAAGTGTTTCCCATTCAGTTAATATTTGGCATACATCTTATCATAGTATGTATTGACTAGCGACACCCAGGGGACAATTTAATACTTTTTCCAGTATCTCTGAAACCAATTCCCTGCATTATTAAAATGGCTTATAGATAAAGGAATAACTTGGCCTTAATCGGTTATCACTCTATAGATCTGTGTTCTAGGCGGCATATTATTTGGCTGTGCGGGCACCGATGGTATGCTTTGTAGTTATATATAGTTATAAACCCTTTACAACAGATAGGACATTGTGCTTGGAGACTTTATTTGTCCACATTGTAGCCTAATAGGCTTATTGAGGCTGCAATCTAACACCGATGTCCGTCCATGAAATGAACCACAAGGCGGCAAAACATAATAAAGTAGATTGCATTGACTGATTTTAGAGGTGGCACAATTGGTTTTATCATAACGTATATTTGGTTGTATTACAGTAGTAAAAATCATTCAGGAGTGAGAGTTTACTAGTGTGGTATCACACATTCATTTTAATAAACCGCCCTCAGATCATCCCAGTGTGCTACTCCGCTCTCTTGGTCAAACTGATGCATGGGCATTTAAACAGGGCATCGTTTCACAAAGTAGCTGTCATGTAAGTATTAATGAAGAGCGCATTACAATAGATAATAAAAATGTCTTCACAAACGATAACCTCATTTAGCTTATGAAACAGTGAGTTACAAGTACTAGTTCACCAAATAGCTAATGTTTGGATAGCAAGTTGGGATGATTCATTTTCATTCATTTTGAAATTACAATCCTGAAATATTTGGTTATACTCTTGGTTTTTCAGAGACTTATTGAGTTTTTCAGAGACTGCAGAATCCTGTTTGACCTCCCTATTGTCATTGCTAGTGCTACACTAAAAAAATGAATACCATTTAACGATTACATTTTAATATAGAATGAAAAAAATCCTCCATATGCATGTCTGCTCCATTGACGTGGTGTCTGTGCTAACACAAATTGAATGGAGAAACGTTGCCTCGATAAGCAGATGAAAATAGACTAGTATGCTATTGTTGAATTTCCATTATCTTATACTAGATTGAGAGACTTTAGTGCCTTAAAAAGCACAAGTTACTGGGCTCACTAAGTTGCCAATAACTTGCCAAAACATTGCCTAAGCCATAGTGTGAAAAAATGTACATTTTCTTCAAATGTGAACTGTCATTGCCATGCCTCACTCTCATCACTTGTCCAAGCTCTTCAAACAAATATATTGTGACAAAGATGAAAAGAAGTTAAGTGGCCCAAGTTGCTGGTTGATTGACATGAAGTGATAAACATTTTTCTCTTAATTTAACATTGACATGCACATTGAGTTTGGGGTTTCCCATAGTCTGTGAGAGCCCCCCTCACCCTGGCACAGCTCCACAGGGATTAAGCTGGATTGGCTCTCTGCCATTGTCTCATGTACTCTTGGCTGTGATATGATGCATGAGGGAGAATTAAAGGTCTCAAAGCCACTGAGCACTATTATTTTAAGGTAGTCTTATCAAACTCATGGGTGCTGCATGTTTAGATATATACAATTTTTCAATCAATCCATTTCTCTGGCCAATCACTTTTGTTTGTCCAGTGTGTCATTTTTTGATATCCCTGAAGAACTGAATTTTAGAGTAGCCCAATATATCTCTATAGCAGCTCCAGATATGAAAGATTAATAGTTTCTTGCAGTTTTAATGACTTCCAGCAACATACTACTCTGACAAATGAGAAGTCTGTAGGTATGTTTGTATGTGCATACTGGAGGGGTGGAGAGTTTTTGAGACGAGCAGAAGAGGTTGTGGTTTTCTAGGTTTGCGCGATAGTCTTGATAGGCTAGCCTGAGGCCTTGATTCTACCAAATCAGTGAAACACCGTTTTTGGTTTTATATTCTACCACAAATGGCCATGACCCAGTGTCTCTAAGTTTGTATTTAATTTCTCTTAAACTAAGCTGAATGTCTATGTACTGGATAGCTATTATTGATGATGTGATGCCAATCAGGCACCAAACCCCAACACTTTATATGAACCATTAACTCTTAACTCTCTAATGGACACTAGGTTGACATTTGGGGACGATTTGAAAAAGAGATGCCCCCTTGCGTCAATCAGCGTAATTTTGAAAATGCCGGAATACCGTTGTGAAAAGCATCATTCCCCCAAGGTTCACCAAGTCCTGAGATATCATGTGTGACAGATGGGCCAAACTGGTGATTAGAACAAGACTATGCATAGCTAAACCTTTGGCAAAATGCTAAATAAAATGTCTCCAGATACATATCATAGCTCTTCAGTAAGTTTCATTCTGGTGACTTAATTAGGTACAGAAGTGTTGACTCTCAGCCAGTGTTTATACTGAAGGAATGTACAAGGCCTAATGCACCACACATTGAATGCCTATGCCGTGGCATGCTGTCAATAGAGGTGGGCTTGGACTGCTCCTTCATCAGGTTTTACATATGCTGTCAGCATTTTCCTGTGGAGGGAACCGTTAATTACTCAGTGTTGTCTTAGGCTGTTTGTTGGTATTTATCTTTGCTTTCTGAACTTGAGATAACCATATACTGCACACAAGGCTGGCCCTACAGTTTCCCTTTAAATAGGGCCTGAATCTGCAGCCATACCTCTGTCTGTCTGAGTGATTTTTAAGTGTGCTTAGTAACTAGAACCTAAACATGCTTGACCTTTGGTGTCTGCAGCAGTCACAACTTATGTGAGCATAAAACAAGTTTGATTGAGTGGCTTGTAGCCATCAACCCAAATGGATACTCAAGCTAATACATAATAATACTAACGCTAATACAGTAGGCCTCTGTTCCAACCTTTTTAACTTCTCTACACACTCTAATTCTCAGGAATTGCTCACAGCACTAGAGAAGCCTTGTAATATAGAGTATTTAATATGTGTAGAGTTTGAGGAAAAAGTTCCTCCAAGCACAGACCCAAGGTTAAATCTGCTTGCATGGATGGAATTCTACCAATTACCTTGGGCCGATCATGTTATAGTAGACGAGAGCACAGCAGTGTGTGTGTGTCACATAACTTGGTAGCCTGAGATTAGCCAGAAAGCTCATGTAACCTCTACATAGAAACAGGAGCTTTCTGAGGTCTGGGGCATGTCAAAAACAAGCAGCACTTCACAGGTGTCTCTTTGGTTTACTTCTCACTGCACGTGGATGCTCATCAGTCAGGTTTTGTTCAGTTTACAAACCATAAGATAAACTGAGATGATGATGCTTGTCCGTTATTCAAATAATTGGTTAAGGCTTTCTGTTGAATTATTAACTACTGGTCCCTTGTTCAAGAAGACTAGGCCCTGGTTTTTAATGTTAATGTTGTGGTAATGTTCAATGTTGGACGAATGGGCAGCATGCTGGGGTAGTCAACACTCCCTGTTGTCTGACACATATGTTTTTCCGTAAAGCTGTGAGGAAATACTCTTCTACTTCTACCCAGTTTCCTTTTGACTTTGAATCGCCATCAATATGAATTTGAAAGACCTGCATCGACGAAAGTAACTTATAGCTATTGTCCTATCGTTATGCTATTATGATAAATATCCTAGTCTAGTCTAAACCTCCTCAAACACTGATGGCCAGCGAGATTGCAAGAGGTTCAATCCTACGGTTCCTTTTTGAAGAGGATATAAAAGTCCATCCTTTCTGACACGAGGTCAACTAAAGCCTTGTTGAAACGAATGTGTCACGCATACTAACATTTGGCAACTGTGTGATCCGTCTCCTGAAATATCCTCAGCCGCTTCGCTGACATAGACAGGCTTATTGAGATACCTTAACACCTTGGTGCACGGAAGAGTCAAAGAAGGTAAGCATTAAACAAACGATAGTTTCAAAGCTTATGTTCAAAAAGGCTAGTGGTTCAAATGTTTTTATGTGTGTTTTTATTTTGATAGGCTTGAGGGCTAAGCTTGACTCTGGGCCTTGTGATGATGTTGTAGGCCACTGGGTATAATAGCTGATTTCTATGACAAGTTTGGAGGATCAGAAGGGGGTCAGAGAATGTCCGCGATGAGGAAGCGCCATGGACACGAGCTGTGTCAGACGACTGGTGGTATACATTCCACCACCATGGGGTCACAAGAGCAGATTCCACAGTGGCTGGCCAAGGGGGGAGAGACTGGGCTGGTCCAGCCTCTTTTCAGGCCCTGACAGCAGCTGCTACGCCTGGCAGTGCACCGCAGTGACCTCACACCCCAGAGATATTTTAAAGGGTGCCGTTCAGCAGGGTAGTGAGTTCTGAGTAGATGAGTAGAGAGTCTGAGCAAGTGCTGTATTGTATATTGGTTCTGTAGTGCAGGGAAGATCATATATTCATTTAAGTAAGAAAGATCTTCTGCTTAGGACATTAGTCTCGAGCAGTGTTCTGAGCTCCTTCTGGGATATGATCCACTAGACGGTCTGTGTTGCAATGCTGCGGCATTGCCCTATCCCCCGTTTCTCGTCTGCTGGTGCTCAGAGAAAGATGCCGAAGGTCGCCTCTGGGAAGGAGAAGACTCCCCAGGTTCCACTGGAGAGCCAGGCTCTTGGCCTGGCAGACTCAAAGGATGTTGCCAAGGAACCCTTGTCCTCTCAGAAAGTACTCAAGATATTTAGCATCAACATTATTGCTCAGGGTTTGCCTTTCTGTCGCAGGCGGGTGAGTATTGTGCCTATAAGGCCAGACTTGGGGCTTGGGTTTGGGTGAGCCACAGAACCTGAAAATGTCAAAGATCATTCCACCGACTCTCACCCCGGCTCACCTTGGTTGTTGTTTCCATTTGCACTTCAACAGTGATAGCAATTTGACTGAACTAAATCCTTTACTTTATATGTCATGCTTTTTTTTTTTTTACATTGCTTTAATGCTGGTCTATCAAAATGCAATTAAAAATGTAGTATATCTACTTTTACTTTCTGCTCCATTGATTACCGTCATCAGGATGTTTACAAAAGGTTTTTTCCTACCATGAAGCATGAAGTTACTTAAATAGCAATGACCTCTATGCTGCTAATGTTTTTTTTCTCACCAGATTTTGTACTCTGTTCATACCTAAAAAGTACATCTCTTACAGCACACTACAAATTCACTTTGTACTTATTCTGTGTTAAAAGTGAATTTGATAATGATTGAAAAGCTACAGCCCTACAGAGCTTGTTTTTAGTTCCATTCAGCCCTTGTTGAATGTCTTTTATAGAACATGCTACAATTTGGTCAAGATCTGCCTACTTTAATATGGGATTGAATTAAATATTAAGATGTAATATTTTGATATTGATTTTGTTTTTCCTTTGGCAGTAGTTGAATAGTCTTTTTAAAACTAAATTCAGGTATTGGCATTGATGTAAGATTAATTATTAGTTATTTTGTCGCTTCCTCATTTCAGATGTGCTACAATTTGTCAAAAAGAGATATTTTTGTCCACTCAGATGCAAACCTCGCTTGCTACTGCTCCGCCCATGGCGGACCGCGGATCCCAACCCGTGACCTTAAAAAGGCTGTCGGCGATGAGCCTATTTTTAGGTTACGTTTTTGAGGTAGAGGCATAAATGCAATGATTAGAAAAAAAATAACTTTTTGCATCTACTGTTGTCACAGGATTTCTTATGTTAAAATTCGATTCAATTCAAAAATTATTTTTACCCTTCTTATATGTAGATGTTTTCTTTTTCCATTGACAGTATATTAGATAAGTAATTAAGGTCTGAAGGCCTTCAGATCCATTTTGACATTATGCGTTTTGTTGTCTACATTCTGCGTCAACTGTGTGCCATAATTTGATTGTCCGTCAGCCTTAGTTAGGCCTATAAAGTCCTTAGAGGCTTGTTCGTGAAAAGGGCTATATAAATAAACTTGACTTAGACTGGAAGCAAAGCACAGTATGGTGGTGCTCGTCCAAGCTTTCTATCATAAGCTCTATATTTCTCTGCAGGTGTTTCATGGGTGCACTGCAGCTGTATGCAGGGAGCTTATACTTATTAATGACTGACCAAGGTTTGACGGACACACTGAGCTGAAATCCTGCCAAATTGATTTGGACAAATTGATTGAATTCATTGAACCTCTGCATTTAACCTTTGTGAAATGCAGTAGTAGTGACCGTTTACATAACCTCACGGGTAAGAAAGGTGGTGCAGTTTAGTATAGGATCGACTAAAGTTTCAGAAAAAGATGGAGGTGAACGGGAGAGTGAGGGACAAGGTTGTAGGATATTGGGCAAAGAATAAAATAGGAATAAGGGTAGCAGAGACTATGAGTGTCTGCTGTTTCCCCTTCTCTAGGCTTTGTAGCAGGGGCGGCAGGCTAGATAGTTTCCATTCTTTTTGTCTACTCAGCCACAGGCTTAAAGACTGTCCGGGGGTACTCACATGTCAGCTTTTGATCAGTACATCGTCTGTTGTCTAATATTATAAAGGTCATTCTCTGAATGCTCAGAATGAGAGAGGCTGAAAACTCAATTCTGCTGATGTTCATTTCCACAGTAGGTTATACTGCTGCTGCCTTACTGCCAGCTGCAAGCAGGTACAATGTTGTGTTACACAGCTGTTGACAATAAAATGTTACGGTGCCATGATGTATATAGTATTGTGTCTCTGGAGGTCTGTATGTTACTTATGTCTTACCTTTATAGCTTTTTCCTTTGGTAGTTTTTTTCTTCATCAAGTTACAAGATTTAATTCTTTACAGGTATAATTTCTAAGAAACATGCAGTAGCTGAGACCCTTATTATTTTTTATGTCTTAAATGAAATTTGAAATACCCCGATTGGTTCCAGACCCACGCATCAAAGGTAGCATGTACCTGCACACCCCTGGCACCACGAACAGCAACAAGGAGATAGTTGGATTAGCCCTTATCTCCAGCAACCTCTGGATGGTAATTTGACTGTTTAGAAAAAACATTTAGGATTATACTTTGGTTAATCCCTGGCCTCTTGGAGCAAAAGTATTAGACTCACCCATGTGTATGCCAGCAGCCCCGCCACATGGAGAGATCTCCTCCTCCACCTCTCACACCCTGATTGAAATGTTGTCGAACAGTCTTTCCACACTTTGCCCGAGTCAGATTACCTTTGTATGGAAACACTAAGGCTCTTTCAAGACACTCTGTGGTTGTGCTTTTTTTTGTTGTCCGTCTATTTACTTTTATGTACAAAAAAGGCAAGCAAGCCAGGAGGCTCCAAAGTGAAGAAAAGAAGCTTTGGTGTTTACAAATCTCTTTATGCTGGGTGAACTAAATGGAAGGTCCCACATGGCCAGTTTATGAGGTTGTTGCTCCTTCTGGTGCGCCACGTGGGCTCTGCTGTGGCTGTGACAGCTGGCTCCAGTGAATGGCATAGCTGGGATTTCTTAGGGTCTCCGTGGTTTAGTACAACTTAAGTCGCCTGGAACTGTTTCTTCAGAAGAAACAAATGATATGTAATTTTAATTTAATGTAATGACTGTTTTATCATACCCCCTAACTTTTGATTTTGTTTCCCATTGCTCTGAGTTAAGATGTTCACTTGGCCATGCAGACATGGGGTTGTTGTATGTGTCTCGTATCCTAATATCTCTTAAGACACTTTCACTGAGATCTACACCAACCCCCTTAACTTGTGCTGTACTGATAAAAGTAGCCATAAGACCTGGGTTAAATTTCCAATTAAAAGGTGCCCAGGAGAAACCAGCCTATTTCCCAGAGCCATAATGGGCATCCAGCTGTTGCAGTAGATGGCTATCAAAATATAGAACATTAACAGCAGGGCATTTGAGTGGTGGTATTACTTTTCTCACCCACCGCACCCCACACTGCCATGCCACTTGAGTAAGGTGATCTGGACTTGCCCATAGCAGCTATGTCCGTATCAACAACTATCAGCAAGATACATTTGCTACTTGAGCAGTTGGTTTGGGTATGTTGCAACTTTCCTTGTTGGGACTGACATCCGTTCCTAATGTACAGGCTTAGGCTGTGTATGTGTGTCTATGTATGTTGCATGTCCACGGACACTTTAGACTCACATAACCGGATGAAATTTCTTGTTTGATCTGCATTCTACTGTTTTCAGTTTATTATTTGTTGCAGGCCCTACCTCACACTATTGGTTACGAATGTAAGCTGTGAGCCACATTTATCAGTTAATTACTAAGTTAAAGCCTATATTGGGTAGAAATTGTGTTGAATAATTTGCTATCATAAATACATGTTTTTTTTGGCCGGTCAGGTGAAGATAGTTTCCAGGGCATTTACAACTAGAGTTTCTGTGCTCACCTCACAGCTAGGAATTAGTGTTTTCTTTGTCGTGTCACCAGTTTGTACTATTGTTATTCTCTGTTGTTATTAGATAGGCATATTTATATTGAGAAATATGTAAGGTATTCACTCTTAATTCAAGATGTATGCCCTTGTGAGTGTGTGACACCGAGGGTGCTGATATGATACCGGGCCTGATGCTGCCAGTAGCAGGGTGGAAGGACTGATAGTGTGGCCCTGTTGTTGTGCCATTCGTATTTCAAAAACGGCTACTCACCTCAACCCTATCTTCATTTGCAAAAGCTTGATTTCATCTCAGCTAATTAAATGTCATCATTGTGATCTGCTATGGCTTTGTTGCCGGTTCCCTTTCTCGTTGCATACATTAAAGTTGTTTTGCTAGGTGGAAAGGACTCACTTATTAGTTATTTGTCTGACAGTGGATTTGATTTTACAGGTGCTGTTCCATAGGGTTCCATTCTTGGCCCCTTGTTATTCCTAATTATGTCCATGACAATGACAGACAGAATGAGGCTAATACCAAACTAGAAAGAAATCTCCAAATGGTTCCAACCAGACAAACCATCTTTATTTTTTGGACATTTTTGCCAATATTAGACAGTTGAATGTAGAGAGACAGGAAAGATGGAAAAAGAGGGGGGTGGCATGTGACAAAGGTCCCAGGCTTGATTCGACCCTAGGACATCGTGGCTACATGGTATAGACTTAGACGATTTTTGCATTAAAAAAAAATCTAACTTAATCTTTTTTACTCCATAAAACAAGTGGCCGCCTTTCCATTGGAAAGGATTAGATAAGCCATGTTTTGTCAACCAGATTCCTTTGACTCATTATTGATGAAGCTCTGAG
Source organism: Gephyroberyx darwinii (assembly GCA_900660455.1). Classification (NCBI taxonomy): domain Eukaryota; kingdom Metazoa; phylum Chordata; class Actinopteri; order Trachichthyiformes; family Trachichthyidae; genus Gephyroberyx; species Gephyroberyx darwinii. The sequence continues at coordinate 14,208 of CABFOQ010021536.1, forward strand.
CTGTAATAGTTATATTCACCTAGTTTGTAAGAAGGTGTTTGGTTAATCAGATATCTTTTAATACTGTATTATAGTTTTATATAAATACTGTTATATAAATAAATATAAATATATAAATACAATACTGTTTCTTTTTGAGTTTTGTTGCCATTTAGCTTGTTCTCCCTCTCCTTGCATTATATTTGGCCCCCGAGTTTTTTATTTCACATGCACAATCTGTAGATTTATGCTCTTGTTTCTTCTATGTTTGTATGTGAAAATGAACTAAACTAAAAAACCTTGAGGTAAGCAAAGTCAAGCTGATGTTTGATTTGTTAGAGAAGACTTAAAAGATTGAATTCAAGTAACTTAATTTACACTCCCCATAGTCTGTACAGTGGATTATTTCTCAGATATTTGATGTGCTACACAAAATTTTGCTTCTCCTGCCTTCTACAGCCTAGTGTTAAGTAGCATGCAGCAAGTCAACATAAATGAGCTGGCTTGAGCTGGAGGAGCTGCATCCTCTACTTATAATAATACATTCTGCGCTACTAATAATCATACGTTGTATCCTCTTCGAGCTCTGCAGAAAAGTGTGGTAAAGGAAAGCAGGCTCCTATGACGGCATCATGCTGCTCCGCCAACACTATCTTTGAGGCCTTAAACCCCTCCCTCCTTCTCTGGCTGCCAAATTCACAACATTGTGCTTGACAGTGAGGTGTCTAAGAAAGGACAAGGAGCTGTCTATCACTACCTTTGAAATTATTTTTCCGCTTACTGATGCAATACGTGGTAACACACTGGAGTGAAGTGGAAGAGAAGTTCCTTGCATGCATTGGGCATTCTATGAAACGGTTTGATTTGTTTAATTTGGCTACATTAGTTTCATTTAAAATTTGAGAGTATTTTTCTTTCTGACAGTATTTTCTCAGACAAACTAGAATGTCAGACTACCGGTCCATAAACAGTTAATCACCCATTTATCTCTTGCCAAGTGGGACATCTTGGAGAGCCATTAACACTTGGTTTTACTTCATTTCCTGCTGTGCTATTAGAGGCTGGAGTTTATAGGCTGAGTATGGTCTGATCTGACAGCCTGAAGGTAGTGATCTTTCACCTAACCCTAACTCGCCTTCATACCTAGAGATTTCGTTTCGTGAATTATCTGCTCATATTGATTATATCTTAAGCCTTTTTTTCCAGTTCCCTTGTTTGCAACAAGGGGTCATCCCATAAGGTCACCTTGATGCATTTGACCACATCTGTCATACATACACAGACTGTTGGCATGTCATAACCATACGTTGGTGATTGAGGGACAGCTGATTTTGTCCTTCCATCCCCCTCTCCATGTCCTGAAGCAAGGACCACAGCGCACTATGCTCAGGGAGGTGGGATTCCATTGCCCTTGGGCTCCAAATAACACAGAGGGGAGGAAGGCATCTGCCACCAGCTATTCTGAGAAGCAGACCCATTCCAGGGAGCGGCATACAGATCCAGCTAGTCAGCCAGTTAGCCAGCACTCAGATCAGTCAAGCTGTTCTCTTAACTCCACATTTAAATGCAGATACAGAACTATGGCACCAAGGCAGAGATTGTTGCTTTTTTTTATGTACATTAAACAATGCTACTCTACTGTGACTGAAATCCATCTAAGTCAAACTGTTTATTGATTGGTAGGATTGGCCTTTTACATATTTACAGTATGTACAGCATGTACCCTCTTGTAGCTTTTCAGTTTCACTCTTTGCTGAGTAGTAAATAATGTCACCGTGTCATTGGTGAACCAGCAGTCTTTGCATGTGTCTTGACACTACACATGAGTAGTGAACTTAAGCCCAATCTAAATACTGCGTGAGTCCAAGCTGGGTTGTACACTATAGTGTTATACTGTTGTGGTGCATTGCGGACAGAGCATGCGCTGGGCTCAGGGCCATCCCACCTGCCACAGGGCTGCCTGAAGGCATTGACATTTCCCACACTGCTGGATGGGGCCTGAGAAAAGACAATCTCCTCCCCCAGGAATGTGTCACAGCTCCTAAACATCGGCATGTAAATGAAGATGGGCAGCGGTATGAAATGTACAGTCTTTCTCTCTCATGCACACAAACACCTTCATTACTCATCCAGTTAAATTATTGCTCTCAGTTGTGCTTCAAGGCACACACATTTTGCCTACATAAATTATCACCATTGGACACCTTCAACAGACTTGAATCTTAATAAACCCGCTCCATAATCAGCTCATCGGGTTTAATGGAGTTTCAGAGTTTTATTTATTTGTTTGTTTTGGTAAAGACATTTTTTATTGCTTACCTCCTGCACAAACTCTGCAGGGGTTTTTCTTAAACAGTCTAGCATCATGCTTTAAATGAATATTGCAAACCTACCTGTGTCAGCATACACACTTGGCTTGAGCTGCTCTTACAGGTTTGGGGTATTTGGGTGTTATGTTTTTGAAGGAGTCTCTTACCTGCCAACCATGAGTCGTTAAGCTGCCTGTCGATTCATACCTCCAAAAGGACAATTTATTTTTAAATCAATGGTTACCAGGGAACCAGTTCACAGTTTAGGCTTCACATCTGACTGCCTACATAACTCCTTATGATAAAATGATGTGTCTGTGGGGGTAAATGATCAGTCTTGCACATTGCATATTGATCAGTGTCTTGATTTGATGGTCACAAGCCTGACCACAGTTTTGTCATCATTGATTTTCCACATCCCCATTGGTGCTCATTGGCATAATTATGTCTACACAAATAGCTGCTCCACCACACTTGGCTGTGATTCCTCTCTAGAAATGTGATCTACTTAAACACTGTTTCTGGTCCTAAGCCCCTACCTTGGTATTCAATAAACCACCCCTCTGCCTTCACAATGTCCTGCTCGCCATGCCATAATTAGGTCATCAGCTGACTGACTGTAATTGATGCGGCTGTCTGTAAAGTTAGTTTAACCTGTGCATAAACTCTGCTGCTTTAGACCTGGTGTGTGGTCTCCCTGCCTCTGATGTGCACTGGAAAACAGAGTTGCTGGTTACAAAGCAATACAGTTACAACAATTACCCAGACAACAATGCCAGCCATGTTTGCATGTCTGAATCATTACTCCAGGGTCAGATCAGGCCTCTGTCCTTTTACACCCATCTTGTCTTCAAACCACACCAGGCCGTTTTAAGAATATACTGTAACTTTTCCTCAGTATTACCCATCCTTGAAACCATGAAACCATGACCTTACTTCTATAGCTAGAAAGAGGAGAGGAAGGTTTTCAATCTTTGTTTCAGGCTATTGTTTGTTCTCAATCCAGTCCTCAAGGACCCCCTGTCCTGGAGGTTTTAGCTTCAGCCTTACTCAGGCACACCTGAACCTGAATTAGAGGCTTCAGGTTTTCATGGTACTTTAATTGGTTCAGGTGTGCCTGAGTAAGGCTAGAGCTACAACCTCCAAGACAGGGGGTCCTTGAGGACTGGATTGAGAACCACTCCTCTACTGGACCACCTTCCAAGTCTTCAGGACATTCTCAGATTCATGTTCAATACTAAACTGCTAAAGCACTTTATTGTGTGCTGTTTTGTGTTTTTAAAGCTGACTTGGCTTTACTTTACTTACATTCATCCAATATTAGTGTTTTCCTTATAAGAGTTATTTTGATATTAACTTCAATAATTAACTGCATATTAGCCTCATTTTAAAATGTAAAATGATGCCACTGCCACTTGTCTTGTTGTCAGATGTGTGAGAATAAACCAACCAAAACATGTCATTAACTGAAAATTGCTTAAAATGTGGTAATTTTTGTTTTAGATTCAAAAAGGGAGACAGATACTGCAAAGTGTTTTCCTGCAGGATGTATTTTGCCATCACACAAATTCTTTGCTCTTGCACGTCAACAGTAAGAGAGCACGATCACCAAAGCAAAACATGATTATCTTATGTCAGCTGGAGCATAATATCTAAGAATATATATGGCAACTGCTCTTTTAGCTGCTACTGGCTAACTGACCATGTTTAACAGACACCAGAAACCTGATTTGTCATATCACATTGATTAGGAGTATGAATCATGTGGGAGACGGAGAATGAATGCCATCTCTAAGCTTCAACTTTCCCCTATTTATAAACCCTGCACAGTTTATAAATGACCTGGGGCTGTTGTCCACCTCCAGGTCTGAGAGGGAAACCACAGGCCCTCCATCATTAGGAAAACATCCTCAGAAAAACACATCATCCCCAAACTCCCACATCTCGTTTAATAACCTGAACTTCGCTATGGCCAGCCTACTCGACCAGCATAACTTAAAGTTCGTTACTTATGCTTCCTGTCCAATTAAGGCAGTCTCCCTGTATACCCTCCTGGCTTGGTGCATTTTATTATACATAACATCAAGTCATTGAGGCAGGGACGAGAAGGATGCATTCTCTATGTAAAAGCGCTAACACTAATGTAGCTATGGTGACTCAGAAGGCTATTAATAGTGTCTTGACAGGTCCTCAGCCCCCTCAGGTCTCTGTGTGCTGGGATACAGTACAGTATCATCCTCTCCAGAGTTAGCAACACAAACGCCAGACCAGCATTTAAACATGGCCAAAGGATACATCAGCTTATATCATGATCTTAGAGAGATGTAAGAATCTGTGAACAGTGTATGAATGACACATGTCACACCAGCATCATATCTAACTCTCTCTTCACACTGTCTTGGGGGAATGTGCTTGCCTGAGACTTGCTGGAATGCTCTCCGTCTCAGATATATCAGTTGTTTTGCTCTTTCCCATCACCAGCTCAAGGACATGTCTTCTACTTTGTGCCATTAGCATTATGAGAGTACTACAATGAAGTGTAAAATATAACTCCCTTTCATTTGTCCTCTGTGGGCATAGAACAGACGGAGGAAGGCTGCATGCCTGGCAGAGTATTGATTCGGTGTTCATAAAACTTCAACTCTTGCTCTGTCTACCCTACATCCTTTTCTTTATCTTCACTCCGTTCTACCTCACTCTTTTTGCTCATTCATTCAATTTTTCTTTGTGTCTGGATGGCTGATTCTGGTCTTATCTCTAACCTGCAGAATCAGCACCCTCCCTCTTCTCACTTCTATGGGCTGGATGGACTTCTTAGTAGGCCAGCTAAATGGACTCATTCAGTCCCAGTACAGATGACATTGACTCTGAATGAGTACCACTTCAAGACAGTCATAATGTTAGTTCAGACATGGACTTCAGTGGAGTTTTGATAAAGACAGGACATTATTCTCTCAACAGATTCTCTCTCGTTAGTGCTCTATACTTTCAACTCTTCTACTTTTCAACAGAAGTTTGTGTAGGACAGTTGGACGTGAATGTTTGTTGGCCAGTCAGGCATTTTATTTTGTGTGTGTGTGTGTGTTTTAACTTCACAGTGACTCCCGAGAGTACCTAAGAATCTGTCTTCGTCCTTTAGAGGAAATGACTGAATCTATTTTACTTGATCTGTCTGCAAGCTACCTCCTTAATTAAAAATTGTAATCAAGAGTCTGAGTGAGTACGCAAGTGTAATGTATGAGATTGACAGTTTAGTGTTCGAAGTTGATTTAGGACGCACTCACACTAGGCCATCTGAACCGTGCCCGCGCACGGTTGACGCCCAAAGCCCGGTTCGTTTGACTAGTGTGATCGCTCCGAACCGTGCCCGGGCACGGTTCACTTAACTGTGCCCGGGCCCGCTTGAAGAGGTGCGCTCCGGCACGGTTCACTTGGATTCGGGCTAGTGTGATCGCTAATCGTGCCAGAGCACGGATCCCGAACATGTCAATGATGCGACTGTCCCATAAAATCGATGATTTATTGATGAACGTGAATTGTAGTCGGGAGTAAAGCCGCAAATTCCTCCGTCAACGTCAGCTGCCTCCGTAAAAATCTTCTTATACGTGCAGCACGATTAACTGAAAATCGCTGCGTTGCATAATCGATAAATCTATACAGCATGTGAGAGAGCCGTGTGTCACCGCACCCAAAGAGACTCCAAATAAGCCACAAAG
>CABFOQ010021537.1:0-33151 GCA_900660455.1 Gephyroberyx darwinii
TCGTAGGCGTGTTCCCCCAACAATAACAAACAAAAAAGTGGAGAGTGTAAGACGTGCAGGACAAACATAATGCCAAACTACAGCAGCAAACTCAGTATTCAACAGAAACCTAACAAGCAACTGAAATATGGAGAAGCACACTCCCATGCAGCATCTGTCCAGTTCAAGTGCTGAAGTGTTTCTCATTCAACTTAATGAGGTGGCCTCGAACTAGCAACCTCAGATTGGTAGTTGGGTTAGGGTTATGGAGGATTTACGCCTCTATATTTTGAATGTCTAAATGGGTTTCTGTGCACCACAAAAGCTCTCTGTGGCAGTCATGTAGGCAACACACAGACATGAATGGCTGCCAGAGGAAGCAAAAAAAACAACACACAACCCGCACAATTAAATGTGCTCTCTACAACACTAGCAATGTGGATTGGAGACAAATATAAACATGTCTAGTCGAGGTAGTAGTCAGTGGGAACATAACCCCTACAAGCACTTATAGTGAAAACAATGATCTAGCATTGTTGTGTGTACTGTTTGTGTTACTCATTGTTTTGGTTGATATATAGCATTCAAAACTATGTGAAGTTGCTTCATTTAAACAGGTAAATACTTTTTAATAAATTATTACATAATTTCCTGACAATTTGTAAATAAAAGTAGAATTAGTGCCGTTTCAGGACAGCTTCCCACAGTGATGTAGAGGTCAGTAAAGTTCACGGTCCTAACATTTTATTCTGTTGACTGAACCTTAAGTTCACCCTCCGTGTAGAATCGCCCGAGGAAAACTTTAAACTTCAGAAATTAATTTCTCTCACTGAGTTCAAAGCCTCTATGAGGCTGTATACGATGAATCCTCTGGGACTTATTGTTTTGCATAAAATGTTGTCTGCTCTCTCTCTCTCTCTCTCTCTCTCTCTCTCTCTCTCTCTTTCTCTTTCTCTGTATTTTTAGGGCTATGAGATTGTTTTTGTAATATGATAATGCATTGTTTGTCTGAAACTTCATATGTGTTGCTCTCTGCCCAGATCTCGCTCACAAAATTCATTTTTGATCTCATTAAAGGATAAATAAAAGAAAAAGAAAAATCCCCTGCTAGTGATAGCCTAGAGTGGCCCATAACGCCCTGCTTTACCAGGATTACCAAACAGACTTTCATGGCCACAGATATTATCAACCATTTATTCCATACTGTACCGAGTTCAGAGGGTGGAATCCATTTGCAACTCAAATCTTACTGAGATGCATTAAGGTGAGTCTACATTTTGGGATTGGCAAAATGAAAGAGTATCATAAAGGAAGGTGTTGCAAAAACATTGATGAGTCTTAACAAACATTCAGGGTTTAATGGCCAAACCATAAGTTAATGTAGCTTTTATTGATTTGAAGTAAATCTGTCTGGACATACAGCTATAGACATTCAGTGTTACCATGAAGGGCTATCCTTAGCACAGTGCCAACATATTTGCACTTTTGACACTGCATGTGTCTATATTGCTGATTAATACCAACATCTCTCACATTTGTTGAGTGACTTTTTGACATGAAAAATGGCACTCAGTGAAATCCAAACAGGATCACAATCATGAGGAAGCAGTTCATACTGAAGACATTGACAAGACAAATGTTTGTTCATTGGGTTGTAATAATCTGTAATCAGAGCACAGCAAATGTGTTTTCCATCAGACTGTTTTGTAGTGCAGATAGATTTGAAAAATTGCCTTAGGACTCTGATCAAACACTGGATTCGCATCATCTCAAACAGCCAGTATTAGAACATTTTGTAAACAGTGTTTATCTGTAATCACTATCTTTTTTTCTGACATAGTATAAAGCAAAAGACATCATTTCATTTTTTCTCGAGTGTAGACTGGCATTTAGAGTGGAGATGAGTCAGGGCCAAATTTTGTACAAAAACTGGTGACATTAGAAATCAGACCTTTGGGAGTAAGTACTCCTCAAGTAGGCGTGAGCGTGGGACACTGTTCCCCTGAAGGTGTGTCCGGAATTGCACAGGAGTCAGACAGGCAATTTAAATTCTTTGATGTGCAATACAGTAGGGTCCTATACCTGTACGACTTTGAGACAAGGTGGAGTAAGACAACTGATCCTTGAGGAATTATGAAATAAAAACAACAAACAGACACACTGAGAATGAGCAAATACAAAAAAATTAAATATTATAGATCCATCCCAATTACAAAATCTCTACTCAACCAACATTTGCTGGTGTTTCCAAAGCTCCAAAGCACATTTATAAAAATGTTAACCCGAGGGTAAGTATGCATGTTAACTGGCTGACTTGAGGCAATAAACACTTTATTATATTTTTAATGTTAGTTGCAAACCTGCTTAGTAAGCTACACACTACTAGTGATAGAGGATCAATTCAATAAGAGTTGACTCCTAAGGCCTTGTGTATAAAAAATAATTCTGCGCATGCAGGTCAACGATTGTTATGCCAATTTTCTCATCCTTGATGGTGATGATATTCACCTTTCAGAGCGTACTTATCATTTGAGAAATTTTCTGTTATTTGGCACGCCAATAAACGCCTCCACACATCTTCTGTTTTCAGGCCCCCATCCACAATGATCAGCCATCAACAATTTGGTTGCTTTGGTTTGCTGCTATGTGTTGTTTTATTTCCTTGGCAGAGTTGAACGGGTTGAAAGAGAAATTGGTCCACACAAATCCACGACTTTGTGATTTATGAGAGGAAACATATGCACAGATGGTTTATGTTTTACCAATCCGAGAATGAATGTGCGTATGCATGTTTCTGTCTTTTTACGTACTCAGGCTTTTAGATGAATCTAGGAAAAGTGTAACTCTCCGGAAACCCCCCAGACTCCTACACACTTGAGAGTCAGGGTATGTGCAGTCAGTTTTATTACTTAACCACTGGAACTTCTGATTTAAGGCCAAGTTTTACAGTGCAGTCTTCACACAGGTATGCTAATAGGTGTGAATGGCAGTGAAATTGCTCCCATGGTATTCCTAATGTTCTCATTTATCTTTAGCTTTTTCCATGCTGAAGCTTAAGAGGGGCTAAGGCTGGGTGCAAACATAAATGTAGCCATAAACATTAACAACTAAATCAGATGACGTTATTAGGCAAGGCTTATGTTAGCAACTCACGAGCACACAGATGGACAGGTTTATTAAAATTATGGTGTATACATATTTCAAACACATTTTACCTTCCAATAAAGAAACGAACATTTCAGTATTCCAGGGGTAATATTCACACTGTAACCTCTGAGAATAAGGTGTTGAAATATTCTCATAGTGGCATTAAGATCAAAGTCTAGGTGGGTGTGTGTGAACCGAGTAGCATAAGTGTAAAGAGAGAAACCTCCTGGGCTACAGTGAATGTTTACAGTATCTGAATTACAGTGTATTTGATGGGAAACAAAAATGATGAGAGAAGGGTGATGATCAAGAATTAGTGAGAGGATCCCTGGAGGAACACGGGGGTGTAAAAGGCCACATGCAGGTTTGGTACACACTTGCATGCTAGGTTAGATAAACTGTGCCTTTGTAATTTCAACAGTATTGTAAAAACAACAATCTTTTCAAATCACAGTGAACATGATTGGAGTTGTAAAACTGTGATATTGCAAACTGAGGTACATTTCTGAAATCTATTTACATAGCTGGCACGTGTGAAATGATGTGCTTTAAAATTGAACCACCGAAAGTTAAATTGAGCATCACACGTACTTAAAAATAGATGCACAGCGAGAGCCACTGTTATGGCGAACAGAAGACCCTCATGTCTTTTATTTGCACAGGAACGCGGTTCTCTTTGCACGTGCACCACTTCTACTGAGAAGAGAGTACATTACATTAATCTGACTAATGAGCTATCACATTGAATAAATAAATCTACAAGAACAATAATGTATTTTAATAAGAAATGCTAAAGGCCACTTGGATGAAAAATTACCTTTCCAAAGTCTTAGCCTATAGAATAAATCTGACTTCCCCAAATTGTTGACACGTGGGAACCATGTGAAGTTGATTTTAATAATTGATCACCGGAAAGTGCTGGGAGAGGGCTTTGCTGATAAGAAAAAGAATAGGTTTTTGTGTTTGAATCACAACATCCTATTGATCCTCTTTGACTAACGCTTAGTGGAAGAGTCACAGACTTAGGGATTATTTATGGATCGTTCTCGACCTTAGCATTTCCCAGGGAGATTGCGTTTAAGGCTATGAAATTGACTGCCAAATCTGCACACATATAATGATAAATCTAAAGTGACAGCAATAATCAGAGTAGAGAGATTTAGCAGTTCTCAGCTTTATTTTTTAGCCAACAAAGACATACATCATCATCAGGAACAACTAAGGTGGAGCAGCCTCACCCGCAGGATGGTCACTCATACCTCCTGTGTTTGGGCGACACAATTCTCATTTGTCACCTTTCATCTATCAACAATTCTTCACTTTGCACGGAGACAATATTGGAATATAGTGAATGTTTGGCAAACAGATTTTGCATTAGTATTTTGCTCAATTCCTCTTGAATGAAAGCTTAAGGTGATGTTTGGGCGTTCTCTATGTCCTGAATGCCCCTAGTGTGAATATTAAGTCCTTGGACTTTGTGCAGTATAGAAATCTGCTTGCTGCCTGGGGGCATTTTAGAAGCTGGGTAAAAAAAATCAAACAAAAAGACAAAGAAGTCACAGCTTTTGGTGGCATCACAGAGAATCGTAAATGTTCGCCCTCTGCATTAAGTCCACAAAGAAACTTTTGCTATGGTACTACAGTTGCATCATCAAGTTGTCATTTTTCCTTTAGTTACTCTGCTTGCCTCACTCGTGTTATCTGTCCAAACAATCTGCTTGTTTAGGACAACATAGATGCCCAGAAACAAAATGGTTTAAAGATTTGTTTCATGGAGTGGACTCTACTTGCCCCAGTGCCAAACTAATACACAGCCGCTTGAGAGGGCAATCAAATGGAAATGGCAATTTGAGCACCTTAAAGATGAAGCTCATTTTTCCCTTATGAGCTTGTTAGAGTTCTGCCAAATGAGGGTTTCTGTTTTCCACTGCAACTATACCAAGGGTATACTGGCTCATGATGATAGTGTTTATTACACATTGTGTACGCTTTCACTCAAACATGGCGCTTAATGCCTGAGATTACTCAACAAAACAATAGAAGGTTACCTCGGGTTCAATCAAATTGACACAAACATGATGTGTTATTATCTCATATCTAATATTTTCACTTTCAAAAATCCACCAGGTTTATCTCCCACCACCCTGATCAAAAAGAGTTCTGGGAATTGGATTGTGTTTGTTTGTGCTGCATCAAGGATTTCAATTGGGTTTTTTTTGTTTGTTTTTTTTACTTTTTAAACTTTTTTAACTTCTCTCCTGCAGTCAATAGTCTTTGAAGATACCTTCTCCAATTTATTTCGAGGGAAAGTGGTTCACTTTTTAAATATACACCTTTCAACACAGCCTACTGAGGCAACGAATTCAAAGAGTGTAGAGGCAAAGACAAAGAGCTGAAGTGATTAAAGAATGAGACATTGAGTGGAACAGCAAAAACACTGAGGTAGGTGCCAGTGAACAGAGTAGTTGTCACTATGAGACAGCTGCTGATGGATAATGACACTGATATATTCATGAGCTAAGCCTTGAACACAGGAGGATCCTTCCGCTTGACATGCTGGATCAATGCCGACAAAGTAGCTACAACTACACAGTATCTACTTGAACAGTTATTGCAGTTGTACATCTTGTTGTTGTTAAGGTTCAGTGTCACATCAGCAGTGAAACCGTGTTCAATAGTATATTAATGAATCATCTTTGTGCTTCCGTGCATCCACATATTCAACCAAGCCTGGGTGTGAATGTTAATATGCAGTTGCGGGGACTAAGTATTAGCAGTGGATTACAGGTGACTAGCCGGCTTTTGAATTTCTTTCCTGTGACACCCTTTGAATCTGTTCAATCCCTTTGAAGTGATGTCAGTTTTAAAATATCTCAGTCCTTTCATGTTTAAGCATGCAGTGTTTGCGTTCCAGGATTCAATTTTTTTGGGAAGATGAAAGCATCACAACAGTCAGCACCCATCAAAGACTGGAAAAGTCTGGGAAAAGTCCTACACGTAATGAACCGTGACTTGTTAGAACAAGAGATGAGCGCCAGTATAGGCTGTTGTGTCTGCGTTCAGAGACCGGGGTATAGTAGTGGGTTAAAGAGTTGAATGACAGACTGATCCTGGCATAGCGAGCTCAGTGCTCTGTCACTGCATTTGATTGACTGATTGTATGCTTTGCAGCAGTAATGAGGTTTACAGTATGTGTGTAATGTGCCAGAGGCTGATTCGTATGCTGGATGAGCTACCTAATTGTTCACAGTGCTCATTCCCCGAGTCCCATGGCTCCTCTGATTTGGATTCATTTAGCCTTTATTTTACCTCATTATACTGGCCTGTGTTATTGCCATGCTGTATGTGTGGTATTTTGCATTGTTGAAATTGACTCTGGTAATTTCATTAAAAAATCAAGTCTATTACTCGGCGCCACATCTGCATAATACAACAGCACGAAGATGCACAATTTAAACCGAGCAAGTTTGAAAAATGAAATTGATTTAAAGAAATGATTCAAGCCCTTAGAATATTTTTACTGCCAGATGAACACAATAGACATTGATACAGAGAAATAATGTATTGCAAAAGCGTATACCAAAACAAATTGAAAATGAAAATACCAAATTAAAATAATTGTGTACATTGGACATTATATTACAAGTTACTGAACTGGGCAGACCTGTGACGATGAGGTTGATCAGACTTTCTTTTACCATACATACCAGGGGCTCTAGTACCATTGCACTATGCTTACTTTCACCTTGTACTCAAATCAAGCGTGAAGAATAGTGGGGCCATTTTATTTCCAGGAATAAAGCTGGCTCATAGCTCAAAACAGTAAGGCCAGGAAGAGGACGTGGACCACAAGTTCAGTAGGTCTGCTATGCTTCCCGCAATGCTTACTCTTACCAGTATGTTTTAAGCAAAACGCCCTTAAATGCTATCTCTGTCATCAAACTGTCCCAGCAGTTTCTCCTGCTGTACTAGCAGTATTTTGTTGGGCCTGAGTTAGAATAATTTGCATTTCAATTTGGTCAGGAAACTCCTGAATAGTGATTCACAACTGCTGGGGAGTTTCCACTACTGTGTCAGTGTGATCTGCCAACAGGAATATTAAAGCTTCAGACTTCTTTCTGTAAAGATTTCCCTGAATTTCCCTTGGTAATCGTCTTATTCAAGCCATCTTTCTCTCTCTCTCTCTCCCTGTCTCCCCCGCATGAGTGTGTGAGTGCATGTGCGTGCCTGTGTGTGTGTGTGTATGTATGTGTGTGCGCGTGCGCTTGTCTGCAACTTGGCAGCCCTGTCACTATGTGGGCAACAAACCCCTGGGGGTAGTATCCCACAAAGCAAGTAATGGCGCTAAGCATGCAGATAAAAGACTGATTTAGAGTGAGAGGTGTCTCTAATCTAACAAGGTGTCAGCAATGTTGTGCCATAAACGATCAGCCTTGTTCTTCTTCGTTCCTCCATGATCATCGTCTCCTGTAATATTGACAGCACAAAGATGATATGTGACAAAGGTTGAGCAATATATAATAGTGCACCACACCCTTCATGGTTGTGGCTATAAATCAAAGGGATTATTGTGTAGGCTTAACAAGAAAAAGTTTATTATTTATAAATCATCAAGTCAGGAAAATTATATTTTGTCTCTTAAATGTTCTTCTGACTGTACAGATGCAGAGAGCAGCAGAGATAGATATCTTTATCTGCAGCACTACTCAGCGGAGAGGACAGCTTGGAGAGGACAAGCAAACCTTGTACGATGTGAGCATGTTAATATGTTAGGTTATGTTGTTCAGTTGTGGATACTGACAGGGTATACATTACAGCCATACAGATTAAATGAGTCCATGTGAATGAGTGTGAAGCTGGCCGTCTCTTCATCTCTGGTTGGCTTGGTGTCTGTTTGATAGGTGAGTAGTCTTTGATGTGTGTGCTGATAGATCTGATGCTGTTGGTGGTGTGATGCCGGGAGTGCTGTGAGCATGATAGAGATGACATTATGTAAGTCTGTATCAGGAGATTTGACATATGCGGTTTCTCTGATGGACTTCAAAGTACATCAGTATATGCAACATCATGCATAGCAGTGTGTGTCCTCGTATCCTCCTCTAAAAACACACATTTGCTGCAATGCAAACATTTTTTTGGAGACGCACAGTGCATTGCATACTAATGGCGTCAATGCTGTTGTCGCTCCATGTGTAGCCGTGTAGCCAAAGCGGCTACAGAGGTGTCTTAGCTGTTTCTTGCCTGAAATAGAAACACAGTCGAACGCGGCACCACATGCAGATTTGTGTATACTCGCTGAGGCTTCGTATTACTCATTTATTTGCACGCCACGCCAGGGGTGCAGTAAGATTAAAGAGGTAACCGTAACCCAGGGAAACCGGAAATAGCAGTGACAAAAAGTCAGGGGAAAACAACAACAATGGCTGCAGTGAAAGAGCAGCAAAGCCAGCTGAGGGAATATGAGGATTTAGAAACTGATCGGTCGTAAAAAATGTAGATATACTAACAAGCTCAGCGAGCCTTCAAACCATTCCTTTTTAAAAAGTGGAACAGAAAGTTTTTAGCATGGAGATGTAAACAAAGGCGATGAACAAGGCAGCACAGCTAATTGTGATATTTTAGATGGTCACACACTGGGGGTCTGGTGTGCGAAGAATTTGATTAGTTTGGACAGCAAGCCTGTGCACACTGTGCAGCCCGAAGCAAATGCGTCACTTTGTTTGTCCTTTTTTCTGTACGAACCTGCTGAAATTTGTTTCTCGGCGCTGTATGAGAAAAATCTATAGGAGTGGAGTCATTTTGAACCAACAGTAAATTTCAAATTCACCAAAGTTACGTGAGCAGACTTATCGACTGCACGGTGGTTAGCACAGCAAGAAGAAATCAAAGCCGTGTTTGCATAGGTTAACTGCAGTGTCCTCTCACAGTTGAAAAACATGCAAGTTAGGAGGTTTGGAGACTAAATTGCCCACGGGAATGAATGTGAGTGTGGACCCCAGCAAGACTCGCAGTCACTGAGGCGTCGGCTAATGTGGATCCTAATAAAGAGTAATAACAAACCTGGCACATTGCTCACACTACTGGTCGTCATGGTTATATCTCCTTGGGGACGGGATTGAATGACGACACCGGTTAGAGTGATGGTGATGCTGCTGTTTTGGGGGCATGCATGTGTGTTTCTGGCCTGTCAGTGCAGCACATCAGCAGTGGTAATGGGTGATCCTAGTGGAGGGCAGACTGACAGGTACGTAATGATCAAAGAGGCTGTTTCTTGTGTTTCATGTTGGGCTCAGAGAGAAACACATCTGTACCCTCGGTGCCTCTGCTTTTTAATGGGCTCAGGTTGCAGGCAGCACTCACTCACCAACCTCACACACACACACACACATGAGCACACCCACACACACAAACAGAAGCACGAACCTCAGTCATTTTGAGGCGCCTATTCCTGACATTAACGCCTACTAACAAACTCAGATTCACTTTCACCCCCCACCCCATTCCAGACAACCACACATCTAATAAATTGCTGAACTCTTGCCTTCTGCATGCTGACTCTCAGTCGTCTCAAACTCAGTCGTGTCATCTGAACCGTATCGCACAACCATAAAATATCAACCTGCAGGGGAAACATAGGCACAGCCACCCAGTCTGTCTCTAGTTTGACCCCCACCCCCTCCCCAAGTAAGCAGGACTATCTCTCTGACTCAGGTGCCAGGCCACTCAGAGATATCTTACCCTCAATCTTGTGTCCGCAGTTGCCTAGTGGCTGTGTGGACGGGTTCTACTCTGCTCAGCCTGCCAGTTTCTGTTTAATCAATTGAAGCAATTCAGATTGTATTTTAGAGAGGCCAGATCTCATCTCAGGTTGGATGTTGTTGGAAATGAAGTGCATCCTTGAGGATGGTTGTAAAAACAGCTTCACTTTATCTAGAAGATTAAAACTTCAGGGTCACAGTAATCTGTCTTAATGAAACTGTCAAGTAATTCGAGAATCTTTAAACCCTGTATGTCTCACCAGTTTTTGGACATGTGTTTGTGTGTGGATTTGTAAGTATGTGCCTGCATTTCTATGTGTGTGTGTGTGTGTGTGTGTGTGTGTGTGTGTGTGTGTGTGTGTGTGTGTGTGTGTGTGTCGTTGGCAGACAGCATGAAGATGTCAGATTTGTATGGATAGAACATGCTGTGAAATGTGCACGCACACCAAGAAGATGGTTCATTCAAATCAATGCCTGCTGCATATTTTTATTGAACGGATTGCCTGCAAAGAAATTGTCTCCATTTTTTATGTGCACAGCAACCTAATCAATCAGAAAAACACACTGCGGAATATTGCCATGTTTGTGCTTTGATATTTCTATGAAGCCAACACCACACATTAACTACAATATTTCACTGATCAACACAGCGCTACATCACAAACATGACACAGAAGACCTTCAACTTTCTCCAGCATGAAGCAAATTATTTTTTCATAGAGTCCCGCTAATTATTTAAGGAACATTGTCACTGCTTTGAGAACAGTCAAAGCAATTGATAATGAATAAATAAATACATCCAAATTTCACATTATTGCAGTGGCAAAAACAATTGACCATAACTAAGAAAAAGCATGAAAATAAATAGAAAACGTTTATGTTGCCATGACGAATACATCCATCATATATATTAAGACACCATACGGCAGTCCAACATAGCGCTATGCAGGCTGAGTCAAAGGCTTGGCAGATTCACAGCAGGAGAACAGCAGAGGCATGAGCGAGGGAGACGGAAGGAGAGAAATGAGGGAGGAGAATAAAGCACAATGAATCAAACGGCAATCAGTCAGTGCATTGGTGCTTTCAGCTCCTGTTATTGGCTCTACAGCCCATGTTCTCCTCACCACCGCACCACTTGGCTGCTGTAGTCCTCTGTGGTGGCTACTTCCTCCAACCCTTTCCCTTTCTCTCCCTCCTCCCCATCCTCCTCCCTTCCTCCTGGTCTCCAGAGCTCGGCCAGGTAGGTCCTGTGCAGCCGCTGCCTGTGTTGCCTCTCCTGCCTCCTCCTCAGCCGCTCCTCCTGGTGCTGTTGCTGTCGGCTGTACTGGTAGCGCCGCAGGAATAGCTCCTTAGCGTACTCGTACAGCTCCACATCAAGAGCGTTCAGCCCCTCGATGCGCCACCGCACCTTCTCGCTGATTCCCACGCTGGCGGCGCGTGTGCTGTTGATCTGCGTGAAGGCCTGGATAAAGCGCAGGCCGAACGTCCGCTCAAACAGGTACTGCGTCTTGCGTTGGAACTCCGTCAGGCCGTAGAAGGCCATGTTGCGCAGGTTAGCCTTGGCGCTGGCTAGCAGCATGTGGCCTCGCTCCAGCTCGCTCATGGAGGACATGTTGTAGCAGCCCACCAGGCTGAGGTCGGCCAGCATGCGGACCTGGCGGTTGTTGGCCAGGTTGGAAGGGCAGTTCATGAACTCTGCCAGAGTCACCCCTGTCCAGTCTTCGCCGCTGTAGCAGGCGGGGAGCTCGTCCTGCATGGGCAAGTGGCCGTCGCACATGTGAAGCGCGGTTTTCCATGTGGCGCCACGCTGTACGTGTTTCCACTCACTGAGGTAGCGTGACACGGGGTCGCGTAGCATGGTGATGTAGTAGAAATTCCTGCAGAGGGAGACAGAGAGATTTATGAGCTGAGATGCCTTGCACACATAGCAGATCAAGGTTGGGGTCAATTCACTTCAAATTCAGCGAATATCAGATGGTGGATTTTCTTCATTGTCCCTCTCCGTATGACATCCGTATGCTTGATTAGCTAGATAATATAACTGTAATTGATCTCCAAGGGGAAACTCTGTCAGCATCAGCATTCTCTTTTAAACTTTAGTCTCAAATTAGGTTAAGACAGTACATAGATATTAAGTACAGATAGTACTATGAATATGATGACTAATAAATAAATTGTGGAAAGGCGTGCTAAAACACCATGAGCCAAATACTCAGCACAGTGAAGGGGGGCGAGACTTCTCATATCCTGTTGAACTATAAAGGGAAATGAGGTGGAAGAAAAACTGGAAGCATATGGGGTGCGTGTTCAAAATATGATAGACTGTTAGACAACGCTGACACAGAAAGCGATGCAAACCGATGAAGAATGGCCCACTTATCAAAAAGCATGCACAACTTTTAATATCCTGCGGATACCAGCACAAACCCAGAGGAAATGAGGAGTGTCATGTTTGTTTTACATTTACATTTAGTTATGCCTACCTCCTTTAACCAGTTTCATTTACTTTTACTTTTAATACCTTCCATGTTTCTGTGTCTATGTGATGTTCTTTGAACTTCAAACGATCGCTGTGAACCGCCCGCAGAACGACTTTTTAACTGAAGAACACAGCTTTTTGCTTTTTCTTATCTTTTGAGTTCAGTGATGACCAGTGTCGGTGACTGAAGGAGGCAGTACTCTGAGAGTTTCAGCCATTTGCAAGTTTTTCAAAAGGAAAAGGATGTAGATGAAAAGGGAAATTCATAATGTTCTCACACACATGCATCGCACTGACCTTACTCTGCTAGAGAAAGAAATGAAAAAAGAAGCAGCTTGAAAGCAGCTTGGCTCACATTTGACAGATTTGTAATTTATTTCCTGGGACCATTCAATTAATAGCTAAATAAAGAATTCAGATTTAAGGATATTTTATAGTGGTACTGAGGAAGTTAAAAAAAAAAATTTTTTTAAAAGCTTACTTCATGAATGGTCAATTTTCAATACACAATACATTCCCAGTCCCCAGGCACTGTCTTTGATGCATCTGTCTTGAACTCCATGTAACCCTGTTGTCTTACTGCATTTTCCATCCAAATATCTCTCCCTGTGAGGAACTCCCTATGGACCGAACTTGGCCAGGAACAGCCTGGACCGCTGTGGAGAGCTGGACAGGCTCCCAAAAGTAGATCCCTCATGGTCTGTGCGTGGTCTTTGTGTATTCACAAGTCTTGAGGCATAGGAGAGGATTTGGGCCTTTTCAATGTCTAGCTGTAGACTAGGAGAAAGTTAGAATAGAGGAAGCTTTGACCACAGTCGGCCTCAATGCCATCGCTCAAAACAGCCGAGTGACACTCGATACCGTCTCAATCTGATCAGCTGCACTGTAAAAAATATCCATCTTGTCAAGTCATTTGGTCTTGTCCTCAGTCTTGAGCAAGTGTGTTTAAAGTCTTATTTTTCTTAAAACATCATTAAGTGTCTGGAACAGCTTACTAGCCTGTAAATGACACAGATAATAAAGTTGCATTCTCACAATAGAGAAACGTCTAGTGAAGAGGTAATATATCACCCCAATACTGGAATAATAATACTGCTTTGTCATTTTGTAGCACAGTCCTCTGTTGCTGTCAGGAACAGAGTACAGGTATTCTGTTGAATCAACAACCCTAACAAACCTCTGCAGATAGATTATGGTCATTTTGTACTCAGGGGTAGTAAAATTCCTACGTTTTCCTCCTGTAAAACAAGTGAAAAAGTGAATTAAGGTTGATCACTCCACTAAACAGCGAAATCGTCAGTGTTAATTTAACTCAACACCATGCCAGTCCATAAGTCCACACCTTCAAAGTTAATTTAACTTTTTTTACTTTTGAACAGCCGCCCCAGAGCCACATCAGCTCTATTAGTGGACAAACAACTCTCCAATCAACACTTGTCAACTCCAACTCCAACTGTCACTGAAAAACCAACCCTAATTGAAATTGACGGCGGAAAATTTGTTGTGTAGTATCAAGATACTGTCGCTTGATTCATGTTTTGCATTGTGAACATGTGAAATGAGAATGAGAATTTAATGAGAATAAGATTTTAAGACTCAATTTGTTTTGAGAAAAATGTTGAGACACAATCCTAGACTAAACGAATTGTTAAAATGGAGATTTTTTTTGCAGTATAAATGCCTTAAGGGAAACATTTGTTGGGTGATGCTACCAACTATGCTTAAGAAATGTATGTCATTTTATGATGTATATGAAAATACATTGATCGCCATTGGTTAACGCCCCCCCTCGCTCTGAATCTACTCAGCACTAGTGCTGTAGTTCTTGTTTGGCAGTACAGCAAGCATGTGAAACACGGGACTTCTGCAATGCCAATATCTATGCAGCCTGTAATTTTTGGGACTCAACTACTAATAACAGAAATTGAGAGAAAAGTGGTGTTGCTGACCTTTGGATGCAATGAGCGTACAGTGAAGCACAACCCTCAAAGGTCAAAAATTTAGTAGCTATTGTCAGACGGCAACAATCAGCTGTGATATGTGGTCAAGTGTGTGCTATGATGAGATAATGGCAGAACACACTCACAGACACACACACCGTCCAGAGATAATGGCCATCCACAGTGGAGGCTAAGTGGATTACCATGCCATCTTCTCCTTGTTGAGCAAGCAGCGTTAGATGGACACGCAAACACTGCTTTTGTTGTACTTCCTGGAAGACAGCTCGGTCTATCCCTCCTCCATCGCCTATCATCTATCTGTACAGCTAACCACAAGACAGCCAGATCAATAAATGTCCATGCAACCCAGCCTTTCTGTGTCTGTGCCTTCATCGTGACCTTTTGACAAAGAGCAGCGAATGTCAAAGCTCTCCTCTTACTCGTGTCAGGGACCGAGGCGGGGTCAGATTATGAAGGTCAAGAATGATTGCTTGTTGGATGAATGGTTGAGCTTTGTCATGCAGTAAACATTGAGTCAGATTTTACAGCAAGTGTCTTTTTGAACTTAAATTTTAAGTTAAGTTAATTTTATGTTTATGACCAGTAGGTGGTGCTCTGCAGGGACATTCTGGCATAAAAGTTTAAAAGTAAAAACATCACTCCAAAGGGGAATTTGTTAGGAGTGTTTTTTAATTCTCTGGTGTTCTTTTAAACTTTTTTTTAAATTATCCAATGTTTTTGTGAAATTCACTCTGCATATCTAAATGGAATCATTTTCTACTTTTGTTTAATATAGCATGTTGGTTGGTGAGACTTTACTGAGCTAAAACTGTCAACTGCAACATCCATTTCTCCCAAACACATCTGTCTTCTGCCACGCTTCATTCAGTGTTCTCCAGATTTCTCAAATGGTGAAGGTTAAATTGCTAAATGTCTCTCAGTCATTCCAACGTGGACAAGTCTGCATACCAGAGTGGGAATGGTGTGTGTGTGTGAGAGAGAACATAGTTGTGCACATGCTTGCACATGTGTGTATTGTGTGTATTCCTAAAGGTAAATCACCTTGTCGCATTTTGCTGCTGACCAATGTAACGCCTCATTCATGCCCTTCTCACTGCCTGGTTGCCTTTCTCCACACTGCAAACCTGCAAACACACTCATATTGATTTCTTTCTCTCTCTCTCGCTATCAAAAAGCTCACAATAGCTAAAAAGGAAACTAGCAACAAAAGATCAATATCTGCCTTGTTAATTCAGTCAGTCACTACCATCAAGGACAGGAGTTTCATCTGATAAAAGACGTGCTGGAAACTATTTTCACGACTGATGAGGCAGCCTATATTAAAAGAATGGGGATCTAATGGTTGATAACGTTATTTTTTAAAACTTTTTTAAAATTCAGATTTGGTGCTTTGAGTGAGGTTTAAGTGTCCTTGAAGAATTGTTCTCCACTCCACCTCGACATCCCACTGCTCCTACTACTCCGGCTACACCACTTCAAGCACTGTCAATGAACTATCACTTTCAAAGCTATTTCTATCTAGCTATTTCACTGTCAGCGTCATTGGGAGAAGAAGCAGTTTTGAACAAGCCGAAGACCGCACATCAATTTCACACTGAAGTCAGGGTGTTGATAACTTGCACAGCTGGAGCAAATCCATTTTAAAGGTGTTTCTGCACCCTCAAGGGATCCCTTAACCATTGCCTTCATGTCAGACTTAGTTTCTGGAAAAAAAAATAATCTCTTCACTTCGGCCTCAAGTCCTGCTTCGCCACCCCAAAAATACTTCCCAATGCCCCTTTGATTGTGAGGATGGGGGCTCTGCTAAAAACTTTAGGGGTGAGTCACACTCTATTTCTCACATTTTAACAGAAGAGAATCAACTCCCAATCCCTCGGAGGAACGAGATTATTTTAGGAGGTTAGTTTCCACAACTCCACTGGGGAGATTTTTCGCAGTGAAGTGGGAATGTGTTTAAGGAGCCCCTCTGCTGGGAGAAAATGCTGCCCTTAAACCAGGAAGGGCTTTGTGCTCAACGTGACAAAGCATGTGACAAAGCAGATAAATATTAGCCTGGTTGGAGCCATCTGAATTTACAAAGAATGAAAAGGTAAATGAGTAGACGAGTGAAAGAAAGATGTCAGATCAGAGAGACTAGTGAGTCAGCGATATGGGCCCTACAGGTTAGAGGGCATCTTAGCGGGATGACTGGGCGGAGCAGCTCAGTTGTAGGGGGACGAAGGAAGTCTCGTCACATTGGTCTCTAGACAGCGAGATCAAGCTGGATCCATTTTCACTTATCTCTCTCTCTAATTTAATCCTTGTGTGCTAACTACAGGTAAAACGATCCCTATCCCCATCTGCGCACAACATATTTAATGGGTTCACTCTCCAACACACACACACACACACACTGAAACTCAATCCACTCTCCCTCAGCTCAAACCACAAATGCCATGCAACTACATGGTCCATCAGTAGTGCACTTTGCCCTCCATTACATGACCCAGTTCTAGGGAGAATATGCAGGTAACATTACATGCATGACATATAGAGAGAGAGAGAGAGACAGTGAGAGGAGAGAGGGAGGGGCGGAGAGAGATGATGAGCAAGGAGACTAGCGCTGCACTGTGATCTTCACTGGTCTCTGATATGAGATGCTATTTTGGGCGATAAAGGAAAAGCCCCAGGGATGCTGGTGTTGGAGATGAGGGAAATGAGAATGCTTCCAGAAAGATGTGGTGTCCAGGCCACATGCAAGTGAGGGTGTGAGGATGTGTTTTTGCTGAGGCTAGGTGAGTACAAATAAGTGGGAGAGCCGCTATGAAAAATAAACTCAAGATTAAGGGTACAGTTGGTTTTCAAACAGCAGGCACAATGACCACAGTGTAAAGGACACACACACACACACACACACACAAAACCTGGCGTGTGCAGCTTAGTAGCTTTAGAGACTTAGCTCTAACCTTTGCTTGACATCTTAATCTTTGCAGCTTTGTGAAGTGTTGGCCAGTCCTCAAGGTCCATGTAAATATGGAAGAAATATGGGGAGTTGGAAAATGCTACTCTGTAAAGGTCACGTCGACTCACACAAACAAGCGAACAATTTGTAAAAAGCAATCCCCTTCTTAACAATATGAGGATATCGAGCTGCTTCAAGTACTATCTGTTGTCTTGCAGTATTATTCTGAGAGTCTATAAACCTCTGTGAATCATTTGCAGCTTGCATCCACCAAAAAAAGAAAAGCTTTAAACATTGTTTTACAAAAAACAGTTTTAAATTGACCCCCTGAAGCTATGCTAGACCACAGACTAAATCTCTCATGTAGAAAGAAAGAAAAATGACTTTGTTTGACTTTGGAGTGATGCAGTACACATACATTTGTTCCATCATGGCAAAAAATTATTTGCTTACTGTTAAGAGAAAGATTGACAAAAGAAAAACTTTTCAGCAGAGAAATCTTTGCTTGATAAATCATTACTTTTTTTTTTTTTACAAAATGGACTCGCAGTGTTTTGGAAAAGAACTCTTCAATGAAGTCGACAGGTTTCTGTATAAATCTGGACCTCCGGATTAATCCCTCCTTCCTCCTCCCCGGATAATAAAACCTGTCTTCGGCTGTCCCTAATCCCCCTAAGGAGTGTGGAGATTACCAAGATCCTCTGAATATCTCACATTTCTCACAAGAATACAAGACATTTCTCACTCCTGAAGGGAGTGCACTGAGGAGTTTTATTTTAACAATAGGCCTCATTTCTGTAAATGTTTTTCAATCCTGTATTCTATCATACAATAATTCAGTCAAAGAAAAAGATGTTTTTAAATGAAATACCATCTACGCAATTCAAACCCCTCACAGTGATGGTTATTGGCTTCTTTTGATTCATAAGATTGTTGAAAAGTGTTGATGTAACCCATCAAGATCAACTTTTTCACATTCTCTTTTTGCCACAGGGAGGTCAGAGGTCAGTTTCAAAACATCCCTGGCAGGGATTCAGTGTCTTGCTTAAGAAATGCCAAACCTTTGAGTGACAGAAGACAAAAGAAGGGAACACTACCATTTTTATCCATGACTTCTTTTTCTTTTTTTCAGTGCTAAGATCATCATTGTTCTACTCTAAGGAATCTGATGAAGGTTAAATTTAATCTTCGCACGTCAGACTGTGGCATAACGACCCATATGCCAAGATCTGCATGGGGTGACATTTTAAGTGGTGGGGATACGTGGTCTCGGCTAAGGGTGAAGAGGCATAGCTCGTACTGTATCTCCGAGTGAGAAAACTCAACATATGCTGTTCGCGAAGAAACGTGCTACCTCATTCACGTGGCCACTGTTCCTCACAAGGAAATTCGGAGTGGTGGTGAGAGTGGTGAAGTTGGGAGGCGTGGAGGGGGGGGAAACAATAAAATATCAGTGATGGTATTATTGGTTGGGATTGCTATGTACGCCTACTGGCACGCCATGAAATAACCACTAAAGGTTTTCCAGGGGAAAAAATGCTGTGATTTTGATATAAAAATGTAGTTTCTTAAGTAGGTCTATGTTGTGATATGGAGCGTTACGTAGCAAGGTGAAAAAGTTTTTCATTTCAGTGTGACTTTAAATTGAAGCTAGCCCACTTTTAAAACCTTGGCCAAGTAGACTATTTCACCATTCACTTTCATCAGAGAATGATTGTTCTTGTGGTATTTTCTTTTGTGTTGCGCTTTGGTAACTTTAAATTCAAGGACACAAGAGATTAATAAAAAAAATAGTAAAGCTTTCTTTCCTCTACAGTGTGGGGATTGTTGGCAACTACGTTGCCAACAACTTGATGGGTAGGCTTAGAGACTGACATTACAATCAAAAGTTGACCGTCAAAGGACAGAAAAGTATTAGAGAAATATCCTCTCCTCCAAACTGGACAAATTTCCTCCATAATATATGTACGTCCCGCTCTGCCATCTCTTCATATGGGCATCTTGAGCTGAGGATTTAACGGCTGGGAAACTGACTCACTGTAAGTGCAAGGGAAGATTAATGTCAGCAACTTGCAACCAGATGGTTTTTCCCCTCATGGCCTACTAGAGATCTCAGTAAAACATGGTTTAGAGAGAAGAAACAGAGAATCACGCATCCAGAAAATTATGTTTGGACGTTTCAAATGCATCACAGATCCTTACTTGGCCTATAAACCTCTATCTCTATTTTAGCGTAATTCCATCCCTTCTACTTTAACATTAGAGATTTAGAGGTTTGACTAGTAAACCTTGTCAACCGCCTGCATAGTTAAAGCGTATTTTCAAGTTTATAGTACCCTTATCTTCATCAGTAATAGTGTGCCATTGCTAAATTAATAGCTTAAACCAGTGATTCCCCACTGTGTCCAGAATGAACTGGGCTAATTAGACTCAGACTGATCTCTACTTTGGCCAGCCTACATTCTTTGCTCTGATCTGAAATAATGAGGTCAGTAATAAGGTTACACTCTGACTGCTCAGTGTGAGGCTGGCTGCTGAGGACGAACAGGACGGCTTGGCAACTGAAGGAGGTTAGACGTCGGGCCTACAGCAATTTAGAACCTGCTGTGATGTGAATGCTGTTGCACCATGCTGTGGGAAAAACACCGCAGGAGCCAACTGACCAGTGGTGTGCCTATCAAAAACTAACTGGCCACATATGAGAGGCTGACATGTTGGAAGGAATAACGAGGGAAATTGCAGGAAGGAAGGAAGGAAGGAACAAACAAATTAATGAACACAGGAGGGACAGAGGTAAACTTGCAATACCTACAGAATAGGATGAATCTGTAGCAAGTGAACTGTGAATGCATGTTGTCGAAATAGGGTTCTCTTAATGAACGTGCCGAGTTGTGTCAGCTCTCATCGGCTGCTTCGCTGGCATGTGCTTTTTAAATAAAGGCTAGAAGTGTTTTGATGGGTCAACGATGTGTTCAAATCACTGGATAATTCCAATAAAGCACAGCTAACCATGCTCCATCAAAAATTTAATCGGTTGCTATGCCAACCCTTATGGTAACCGCGGAGCTAATTAGCAGTCTTTCTGTTCTCCTGGTTTTAATTCTTGTTCATGTAGTTTATGTAGAAAACTTTTCAGACAGTACACATACTGCATGTTGAAATGTATGAACTGTATGTGTATGAAAGCCATAACGCCCGACGGGGCATTCACTGTGATAATGGATATGGAGATGGCTGGCTGCATTATCGTCATACCCATGATCACAGCTAAAACATGCAGTTAGACTTAGTAAGACATACTGCAGCCATCTCGCGTGGAACACATGTTTAGTGGTAATAGGAATGGTGTAGCAGAGAGGTATATTGTGTAGGAGGAAGGTGACTTCAAGGTGACTATGCAGTGACCTAGAGCTCAACAGCAGACAGATGGCGGGCCTGTATTCAGCACAGAACAGCAGGCCGACATAGATACCAGCTTGAGATCATTGAGAATCTTAATGCCATTCAGGATTTTTTTTAATAGCACTAGAATGCATTTCTCTGAGACCCACATGTATGTATGCATTTCAGGACAGGAAGTAGGGGACGGCTGAGGTAGACACAATTGGACATAGGTGGACACAATTTGCTCACTGGGGATGCAACGTTATGCGAATATATAGGAAATAATGTCAGAACTTATTCTAGATATCCCGTAAGTCACGACTATTGAACAAATGTAAGGTTCAAAGACTGAGTATAGACCCTCTCCTCTGCAAACGACATCACACCGCAGAATCTCGCCTTGAGATAAGTGTGGGAGTGATCCACTCCCGTGATGTTTGATCCCTGTCTGTATGCAGTCCCATCGTTCCATGTGACTTATATAAGAAGAGAATCATCCTACAATATCCGCATGCTATTGGATTGTTTTTTGCAATACTCATTGAGACTTGGAGAAATTTATTTTTATGTGCTTTATCGATTTAAATGGTGGGATGGCGGAAATTAGTTTGGTCTTGTGCGTTACTCTCGTAGTCAATCGTTATCTCCCATCTTTGGATACCAATAAAACCATGAGGATTATATATTGCAAAAACATCCAGATTACTCGTCCACCTCTCTAATCCATATGATGCACACAGAGGGTAAAAGGAGAGGGATCAGGGACCAAAATACAAACTAATATTGTAGTATTAAGCAGCAACAAACACATGCACACACAAATGCAAGTGCATACACACACATGCACACACCGCTTCAGTTCCTTTGCTGCCATCATTATGTGCATCGCAGTGCATCACGGAAGGGCGACATAGTCTTATAAAACTGCAGTTTGAAGCCTTGTGGTCACAGATCATTGAGTTCAGAATGAGCACTGAATGATCTTTATTTAGCTTTAAATTTAAAATGACAGGAAGACAATACTTCATTCTTCCATTTCCATTGCCAATCAGTGCTGCTTGGTTCCCTAATTTCTTTGAATCTCAGTGGACAGAAAATCAACCAGCCATTATCCACAGGAAATGAGAGCTTCATATACAGATTCACAGGTACTGAATGAGTCATGAGTCATGTTGTTCAAAATTGATACCTTGCTCAAAATGTATCTAGCCTTCCCCCCTCTATTGCACCCTACATCTTTTCACATGTAATGATGTACACGCACTAATCCATAGTCCTACTTCAACACTACTGACCATGACACCAAATGCTTGTGAGAGCTGTGATGCCGGAGGCGGTATCATATGGAAAATGTCGCAAGTATCAAAAGGTATTTATCAGGAGGTTCAGTAAGCATAAGGGTCCTTGAGCAAGGCATTGAGTACATACCAGCACCAGGCATGCTGCTCCATAGCTGATCCTGTTATCTGCAGGGATCAATAAAGTATCAGTATTGCCTTATCAATGAGAGCTTTTCAAGATTCCTCCGTGTGGTATTGCGATATTTTTGGCGCTGTTTTATTTCACCTTGTGTATTATTTTAGTTGGGTTACATGTAAAAATTAACACTATGCCAGTGTTGTATAGACGTCCACAGCTATCAGAGTTAATTGAACTGCTACCAGCTCTGATTGAACAAACAACTCTCCAATCAACACTTATTAACAAGTGCTGATTTTTCAACGCTTGTTTTATTTATTTATTTATTTATTTATTTGAGTTGACAAGTGTTGATTCGAGAGTTGTTTGTCCGCTGATAGAGCTGATATGGCTCTGGGGCGGCTGTTCAAAACTATCTAAAAGCATTAAATTAACTCTGATGGATGTGGACTTACATAAACACTTACAACATAGTGTTGATTTTAACACATTTTTGCTTGTCTCTCTTCTTCGAAGTTGAAGTTGGATACATGGCAGCACACAATTGGGTGGCTCTTGAAGGCCCTCTGTCCTCCTCAGCCCCCTATAACGCTCACAGGAGCATATGGAGATTTGCTCTATAAACCAACTAAAAGGCAAATTGGCTTCAACACGCGAGCAGCACACTTCAGAGGACCCTGCCCTTCTTAAGTGATTTACGCCCTTAAGCTTAATTGCATTGGATCTGTAGTTACAGGAAACTGAAACAGGCCTTCAGCTTGAGCCGGCTCTACCTGGTTGGAGGTGATTACTGGGGACCATGCTGTGTTGGTAACGTATGCCATTTCCACTGACACTCAAGCCAAATAGGTTGTTGTCTTTCACCTACTGGATTGTCCCTTTTGTGTGCTCTAGACTGCCATATGTCAAAAACATGATGCCCAACTAGTTTATTATCTCTGCTCCTGATCGTTGAAGTCAGTTAAGGATTGGTGATATAGTGGTGCTACTGAGAAGTGGTTTATAGGGGAAGGTGCGTTAGGCTAGGCAGTCTGCATGCTGAGTATCTCTGCAATGCGTTAAGGATTAAGAGTGTTTGACCAGTGCATCCCAAACACATCTCAGCAAAAGACGAGAGTAAAAGCCTTGGAATAGGTGCAAGCAAAGGGTGGAGTGAATGAATGAATGAATGAATGAATGAATGAACGTGTAAATGATGGGTGAGTGAGTGGACAAGCGAATGAGAGGGTGAATAAGTAAATGAATGAGTGACTGACTGAACATTGAGTGAGTGAGTGAGTCAATAAGTAAGTGAGTGAGTAAATGAATGAATGAGGAAGTGAGTGAGCAAGCGGGCAAGGGAATGAGTGAGTGAGTGAATAAGTAAATGAAAGAGTGACTGACTGAATGTTGGATGAGTAAATGGCTGGCCCACCACCGACCGCCATTAGACTTGACCTGCAGGTTACGCCTCACCGTTTGCTCCTCTGGGCAGTCTTCTTGTCCCGTTTGTTCATCACCACAGGCACGCAGCTGGTGAGCTCAGTCCAGTCGGCGTGCAGCCCGCAGCTCCAGCCCGTGGAGAACCGGGAGAAAAGCCACGACTCGGCTTTGCCCGGCCGGTGACAGGTGCATTTCCTCTGGCCGGGCATGCAGTCGCAGGGCTGTTCCAACTGGATGTTTTTGACTAGGTGCCGACCAAATGTAGTGCCGCCCGTCTTCTGTATGTGCAGAAACACTATAACGTCGTCTCCTTTGATGTCGAAGTCAACGTGCCGGTCCAGGTCCCGCTCTGTGAAGTTGAATTTGGACGTGATTTTGGAGGGGAGGTCCTCGTCCGCCTCTTGCTCCGCGTAGAAGTCCAACCCTGATGAATGTCGCTGGAATAATCCTTTCTCCTCACTTTTGAAGTAGCAAGTGTTACTGTCCGCCGGGCAGACATACTGGTAGCCAATCATTAAGAACAGCACCGCCGCAATGGGAATGAAGATGAGTCTGTTGAACTTCTCCTCCATGGTGGAAAGGGATAAATCACGCCGTTGGCTCAAACGGTAACGTGATGTCCGAGTCGTTTTGCTCTCCCCCTCGTCTCATCATGCAGTTTAAGCTCGGGCTCCTGGTACTCCTCTGATAGTTAAAGTGTTAGAGCTTAAGTCCTCCCAGCAGGTAAGAGCAATGCAGGCTATCTCTCGTCCAGGGACCGGGTCTACTTGTTAAACTTGACAAACGACGTCCGTGCGCTTCTAGAGATTCAGTATTTCCTGAATTATCTTTCCTCCGGGAACAAAATACGACGACAAACTAGTTGCAAACCTCTGCGCATATGTCTTGCTATGACACTGTCCCATGCTGTAAACTGAAAGACGTCAGTCTGAATCGACACATCCCCGCCTGAGGAGCGCTCGGCTGCCCTGCCAACTGCTGATCAGTATCTGCGCCAGTAGCACCACTGTCATGCCAGAGAGAATTAACATGAGTACTTCCGGTCACAACTTTCAAAATTAAATCCTGATTGGCGAACATAATGTTGCAGCGCAATGAACACTAAGCACTAAAGTTACAATCAAGAATATGTTTAAGCAGGAATCTGCAGTATGTGAAAATTTAATTGTTTTATTTCCCCCAAAAGTCCTTTTCACAGCATATATTAATTGTCTTAGGCTTATGCATATACCAGAAAACGTGGAAGGATGTCTACTACCTTGAAAAAGTCAATTTGAACCCATATTAGTAGCATCATTATTCTTAAAGGCATTGGAAAGGGAGCTCCAGTATCTGGTTTCTAGTCAGCCAGAAAAAGCAACCACTGAAATGTCCTGTGCTTTATGTAAGATGTTACATTTTACATAGACCCAAATGCAAAACATGTACCAACTTGGAAGGATGTCTGCTATCTTGAAAAAGTCAAATTCAATCAACAGTAGTGGCAAAATCTCCTAATTTCCAGTCTTATTCTAGCTTTGTAAAAGTTCACCAGGCCAGTGCAAGATGCCATATATACAGGGCTACCAAAAATACACAAAGAAAGACTCAATAACTTTACATATTCCTGCAACTTAAGGGTCTCTACAACCTTGACGAGGTCAATATTAACCCATAACCCTGACAACCCATGGGGCTGTCAGGCAAGCTCAGATTTGATTTGATTTGATTTGATTTTGAAGGCAGCATTACCTAACTTCCGGGTTTATTCTGGCTGGCTTGACGCTACATCTGTGCCAGTCATCTGTGATCTGTCCCGACTGCCGAGCCGGTGACGCAACCGTATCTCTAATCACACACACAGAGAGTCACCGGCAGTCTACATAGCAGTCTGACTGGCCTGGAGGCACTTATAATATAATTCTATAATATTCCTATAGGGACTTCTAGTGAGTTTATAAAGTCCTTATTGTACTCAGTGGTATTATTGTCTCCTATGCTATCTCTATAATGTTCCTATAATATTACTAAAGGGGCTTATAATGTATCTGTGGTAGTCAATAGTGAGTTTATAAAGACCTTATCATACTCACTGGTATTATTATGTCCTACGGTATCGCTCTAATTTTCCTATAATATTACTAAAGGGACTTATAATGTGTGTGTGGTAGTCAATAGTGAGTTTAGTGACGTTTTCGTTCTCAATGGTATTTTTTTATTTCCTTTGGTCTCAGTAATTCCTATAATACTCCCATCAGTGGTAGCTGTACTCAGCAGGGAGTCTATTGTGATCATATCTGCTTTTTTTAATTTCCTATGGTACAGCTATAATATTTCCATAATATGCCTATAATGAGTGTCAGTGGTGGGCCTTCTCAAAGGGGAGGTTTTTAGGATTTTATTGTATATTATTCCTTTAGGTCTTATAGTTTTTTTTGATAGTTGTCATAATTGTATGGTAGCTATTCTTATTCCTAGACAAAGGCAACAGGAAAGAGTTAAATGCCCAAGCGAGCCATCTAGTCATTTCAGCACCATGGACAGATCCCAACATGTCAAGTCAATATGTGTGTGTGTGGGGGGGGGGGGATCATCCTGTAAAGGTTTTTTTCTAAAGTTTGAACGATTCAGTGTTTTTCCTAGCGCGCCATCAGACTTCAACATGTGATGTAACATTGTTAAATGTATAGCCATAAACAATCCGCCTCATCTGGACTATAGGCTAACACGTGGTCTTCCACTAAGCATTTTCCATCAGTAATGCATTTTCTTTAAGCCCATACCGATCAAAAGCTTTTGTTGTTTTGACTAAGATGCGCTCCATCAAAGGATTTTCCTAAGATGCACTTTAGTATGCTATTCAATCCCCTTTCTGAATGCACTTTGCCCCCTGTTCTGACAAATTACTTAATCTGTATGGGACGTTAGTCTGTGGTTCAGGTCTCTATGTCTAAGAGGAGTCTACCATCCCTGATTTTCTGTCTTATCCCAAAGAGGGGGGTGGAAGAGAGAGAGACGGAGAGAAGATGGAAAGAAACTGCTGTGGAAAGCGTCAAGACGAAATATTTGATTTTGTAAAGGCCAGGCAGTGGTGGGCCGCTAGACCTTAGGCTTTTTCCCAGTGATGATAGCATCCTGTCAACATGTAGAATAGTGTTTATTACCTGCATTCCAGACACTATTATATGACACAGTGCTCAGTTTGTAAAATAAGCCTTTCTACAAATGGCAGGCTGATTAAAATCTGAGTTCCTGATGGAAGAAATATGCATGAATGTTTTGTGCAGTGATGCAGGACTTGTGTTGTTCTGGCTGTGCAGCTGGGATATTTACGAGGTCCCTGATGCTCACTACACAAGCCTTATGAGAAATAACCCTACAAAATGCTGAATCAGCTAGCTGCAGCAATATACAGGGCTCCCAGTAATGGGATTGGAGCTTCCAGGAAATTATGATTGGATTGGTTTGGGATTTTTTGTGTTATCTATTTTTTTTTTTTTAAATCTGCTTTTGTTTCAGCAGACCAGTGATGTAAAGCAGGCTTGATGTGACTGGAGCTGCATCAATTCAGTATTTAGTGGATTTGTACCAATTGATTTTGACTATCAAAAGGTATTAAAAACTCCAAAAACTCATTTTTGGACTCTTGCTCTGGGATCTCAGGTTAACTGATTTCCAGCGAAGGAGCGGGCTCTGATGCTCCTACACTGTTAACTCTGCCCTATAATATGAGAAACATCTTCTTCTTGTCACTAGATCATTAGACTTTAATCATAATTTAATCATAATTTACATTTAACTGTAATGATCCCTGTAGAGAGAGTCTAGCAGCAGAATAGGCTTTGTATTGTCTTGTTGTAACAAGGCAACTTCATATAGGATATTTCATCAACAAGCAAGATTCAATGTGCTTCACATACAAACATATGTTAAAAGGCATTTGCAAATGCCAGATTTAAACAGGTAAGACATTTGCAAGTACAATAAAACAGGTTTAGACAGTTTAAAAGCACCAGGCTAAAAGCAATAAATGAATAGGGATGGTTTAGTGTTAAATCAGAGAGAACAAGAATGTTTTGAGCCTACTTTTAAAAGAGGTGAGAGTTGGGGCACGTCTCAGATGTGGAAGAAAACTTTAATATACTGTATGACATGAAACAGTAGTAGAGATAGTACACACATGTAATTACAGTACATATATGACATGCTGTATTTGATAAAGTTCCTAAATGAATTAATGCTTGTTTCAAGGATACTGATTCTTCATGTTTACTAGGGGATGACCTAAAGCCTAGCAGTGAGTGTCTCCAAGTCATTTGTCTTCCAACACTGTTTTGTCTATTCTAGCGACCTTGTTATTATGACCTGAGGTAAACCTAAAGGGACTTGTGTAACTTGTAGGTATAAAGATCCTGCTCACTCTCAGAGGGGCAGAGAAATGCTTGAATACTGTTGGAGCTGTGTGCTGTTTTCTCTCCATGCTGTATGAATAAATTCTCACTCTGCTTAAACAACTTTCAGTGGCAATTGACTTCTTTGACAAATTTTCACAACACAGGTCATCTGGAAGTTTATTCCAGCCGCGTAGTAACTAGCTTCACCAGACTTGGTTTTCACCTTGGACAACTAGCAGACCAGTCCCAGATGACCTGAGAGGTCTGGTTGGCTTGTATCCTAAAAGCAAGTCTGAGATGTACTTTGGAGCTAAGCCATTTTGTGCTGTTCAGACAAGCAGTAGGATTTTAAAATCAATTCTGTGGCACACTGGAAGCCAGTGCAGTGATCTGAGAACTGGTGTAATGTGTTCTGCTTTCTTGGTCTTTGTCAGAACTCTGGCAGCAGCGCTCTGAATGAGCTGAAGCCGGCCCTGTGAATTTTTTTTGGGAAGACCGGAGAAAAGACCATTGTATTAGTCTAGCCTACTGGGAAGAAAAGCATGTATCAGCCAGGTTTGGAAACCAGATCTTAGTGTCGTTATATTTTTAAGATAGTAAAAACCTTGAGGCTGTTAAAATTTAGATCAAAATCCACAATAACACCAAGATTCTTGCCTTGGTCTTGTTTTGTTCTTATTTAGCTGAAGGACATTTTGGCACATCCAGTTATTTATTTCCTCAATGCACTGAATCAGAAATTACAGGTCCAAAGTCACCAGGAGAGAGATATATAGAGCTGAGTGCCATCTGCATGATTGTGGTGGAGAATCTTGTTTTTGTATGATGTGGCCTAGTGGAAGCATATAGAGATTAAATAAATAGAGGGTCAAGGATTGAGCCCTGTGGAACTCCACATGACATACTGGTCCTAAGCAATGATTTTTCAGTCACAATCATTTGGAAGTGACAAGTGTTGATTGGAGAGTTGTTTGTCCAATCATAAAGCTGATATCACTCTAGGGTGGCTAAACTATCTAACATTGTCAAATTAAATCTGATGGTGTAGATTTATATAAACACAGGCATCGTGTTGATTTAATTAACACTGAGTGCTGAAGATAATAAATACAACTAATTAGAGCAAATGATTAACGATCAAATGTATTGAAAATAATGCAGCAAATACACAGAGATAGTCACAGCATCTTTACTGACATATTTACAGGGTTGGGTCTGCAGGTGTACAGATGGGAGATCAAATTTACTGAAATGTGTCCAAACCTACAAATATGCATTGTAAGGTTTTCACATTATCATGATCAGATTTACAGATGGCGGTACATGCATTATTAGCTGTCACCTTGTGAAATGTACATATGGCGATGACAAAGTCTTGCAGGGTTCTTATACAACATAGACAGCATTTGCATGGGAGTCAATTGGGTATGGTAAGGTGTGACACTCGTCATACCTTGGCCTAAGTGATTCCACATTTGAGCTTGTACTTTTCATCATCGTAATTGAGAGCAAAGATCCAGGGCAAATTACATGAAATCTATATGGTGGCCGTATATTAAAAAAAAATCACATCAGGGGAGCATTCAAGACCCTCTAAGTTTCCTCTAAGCTGCTTGTGTTTGCTGATCTGCATCTAATAATTGATCACATTCACCAAATAGTAACCAAATCAGTCATTGCTCTACACTGTCCTCAAAAATTCTATCTATTCTATGTCTATTTATTAAAGTGGGTTTAGAAATCTGGTGTCAAATGCTATGAGATGCGGGGAATTTGCCATGGTTTTTGGGATTAGGGAATTGACAACTCTGGCCAAGTGACTCAGGATGTGTGAAGTCATCACCACAGGGTAGAGCCAGCAGGCCTGTGCTCTCCAGACCTGCAGCCCAGTGACGGCACCATGCCAATCTGTGCCAGTCTTCCACTACAGCTTCATCCAGATGCTTAATAAAAACAGACACTCTCCCCCACTTGGCACTGCATGAAAGGAGGCTTGTGGGCCATGCTGCGGCCCTTGGCAGCGATGGTGCCGGACCCAGATTGGTCTATCCACTACGCTGTAAGGTCATTAAGGCAGAGGAAGCTCGCAATGCAGTCAGCATACTTCAGCAGGTATGGATCTTTGGTTCATGGCGAACTGTTGTGGTGTCACCTAATCAGCCTCCCTGTCCTTAACTCCAGCCCTGGTGGGTCCATAAAGGCTTGCATGGAAACAGGCCTGCTTGCGATTTCCAACTCATGCAGTTGAATGTGTGTCAGAGTGAAATGACTGTAATTTTATTCACCAAACCCTATTGTACCATGGACCCAGATGTCAGTTATTTTTTCCTGGCTTCATTGATGTGTGTAGAAAATGCACAGCTATTTTATTTCAACATGTACAACTACGCTGTTTCAAATCCCATTTTGGTATATATATAATTTCCCCTTACTTTACATTATTTCCTGCTTACTAGTCACACTATTCATGAAAATGTTTTGACAACTTTCTCTAGGGTCTCTGTATCTGTATTCTGCTGTTGATACCACAGAAGCCAATTACTGAGACGTTTTCCTCTGTTGGCCACTTAGGGTAACTTCAGTGTACAGAGCATGACACTAACACTGTCAAGGTTAGGGCTTTGATTCCCATGGCATGAGTAATTTTCAGCATTTATGCACTCATAGCGCTTTAAGGGTCTTGGGATAAAAGGGTCCACCTGATGCCAAACATTATTACTAGTACTAGCAGTAGCAGTAATACTTGTTTATTATGTCAGTATGGAAGTATAAGCTACATAAAAATGATCAAATAAAAGATTTTTTGTCTCTTACTGCCAATCCTACAGGCTCAAGCACTAGGCTTAATATCATATATTAATATCCCTGTATTTGATTTTGTTGGAAATTGTGTGTTAGCTTATTCTTAGTGGAATTTATCTCCCAACAGAATAAAGAAGCCGCTGCATTCCCGGCCCTGACACCTTTTTACAGTAAGATACACAGTATTTGAAACTATTTCTCTCTCTGAAACAGAGATGGATTTCAAGAGAGTGCATGGCTTGCTATGACTTAAATGAATGATATGCCATCTGATTTAGCAGGGAGCATAAATACTGATAGTCCAAAGGACAGAACAAATCAAAATCATCCCATTCAGAATACAGGAATAACAAGAAGTTAAGGGCGAGAATCATCCAAACCTCACCTAATCTGTTAACTAACATTCAATTTTGTGTAAAACATTCCATTTAAGTTTCTCATGCCACGAAATATGAGTGTTCAAAGTGAAGCCCTGAAGGGAAACATCATTGCTGGTCTGTGTGATCAAGGAAAAGTGGGGAATAG
Source organism: Gephyroberyx darwinii (assembly GCA_900660455.1). Lineage (NCBI taxonomy): Eukaryota > Metazoa > Chordata > Actinopteri > Trachichthyiformes > Trachichthyidae > Gephyroberyx > Gephyroberyx darwinii. Next base: position 31,191 of record CABFOQ010021537.1, read on the forward strand.
TGTGTGGAATATTTCTGACCATCACCAAGAGTAGTTTATTCAATGGCGTTGCTAATTTCTGTCTTTATGAACACGTACCTTTCACAGCTCATATATCCATATCCAAGTCTACCGAAGCTGGTACGCATATACGCTCAAAAGTTTAATTAGGCCAGTACGTTCTGAGGATGTCTGTGAATGGTGTTTTTCTCTTTGAACTTAATTGTGTCAAAACATTTTCCCATATCAAAACCCCATATTTGTGATTGAAGTGTGATGCCCTAATTTGAAATGTGTTTGCCCTAATCTGTGTGTGTTTGTTTACACAGAGGTTTATTAGATTAATTTATTGTGAGGCTGTAAAAGGTGTGTATACATTAATGATGTATGAACAAAAGACCAATCGTACAAGTACAGGTACTGGCTTCATTCGTGCAACATCGAATGGTGCATGCAGACACAAGTGTTTCAGTTCAGTCTAGTGAGGTTTAGTCTGGTTATGGCAGTAAACGGTTCATCCAGCTGGTGTGTGGCCGTTCCAGGTTAACCAAGCCTTTGAGCTGAGTCAGGTAGTATCTGGGACGCGTGCCCAATAACTCTGGCAGCAGCAGCTCACTATTTCACAGCCAATTTACAGCAACATTGCTTAAGACTGCATGGCACAAGCATTCAGTCATCACACATTCAAGTGCACACATATTGGAAACTGTCCCAGTCTTCAGCCTCGTATTTACTTCCAAATTGCACCAGCGCCAGCTACCTGGCAGCTTGGGTGTCTTTGTTGTGTTAGCCACAGATATGGAATAATTGATGTCTGGGCAGGTCTGTCATGCTAATGCCTATGGGTCATGATTAAATTCATGCAACAATATTTGCAGGTACTTTAACAAGTAAAAAATAAAAAACAAGATTTGTGCAGCGCTCTTCGGGTGAGGTGTGAGTTGAAATAAGTCATTATCTACAGAAAACACCTTCCCAAGAGGAAGCAAGGAGAGGCTTCAAAAGGATACTTTATTGTTGGAATCCAGACACATTTCAGAAAATAGGAGAACCGTGCAGAGAGAATCTCTGGGAGGCCGGTTGTGGCAAGCTGCTTAGGTAACTGCATTAGACAACCACACATCAAAGCCTTAAATATTCAAGGAGCGCTGGGACGGTGAGGAATGTACAAATGGATTATTCCTCCTTGGGTAAACACATAGAATATAAGCACGTAACGTAGCAAGCAAACGGTGGTCTGCAAAGCTGCATTTGCCAAATTGCAATTGGAATGAGGTGATGGGGAAAATGGTTAAAAAAATATATAGCAATATTTGTTTCCAAGACAAGATGAGGCATTACCGGAGATCAAACAGAAATCAGACATCAAGAGCCTTTCTTGCTAGCTTTTACCAGTAAAACCAATTCTGTTAGATAACTATAATTATCTGGCATTTCCAAGAAATCTTTCTGACAAGGTGTATAGGGCTGGGATGAAGGATAAACCCCACGCCTAGAGGAACAGGTTACTATATCAGAGATGGATGAAAAAATGAGTCTGCATGGTGTACGTATGGACAGGGTGGCTTGTGATGAATAACTTCATAATGGCCCTTGTTTCCCCAAACTCTGCTCCTGTGCAGTAGCTTTATCAATATGCAGCTCTAGTTTCATACATCTAGCTCCCTGTCTGATTTATTGGCGTGTACTGCACATTTTGCTAGCCCTCGCATCAAACACACTAGCATTTCATACAGAAATGCAAATACTTACATCGTCTGTACATCAGCGTATAAGATGGATGAGTGGCAGCCTTTTGAATTGCAAAATATTCTGATGCTCACTTCATCCTCAACCGTAATGGATGTCTGTGAAAAGAACTATGTTCATAGTCTCACTGTGAAGGCAGATCTGCATGAGTCACTGTGTCCTCCACTGTGCCCCAGCAACATGCAGCGCTCTTCCTTTGATTCCAGCGCACTTCACATAGAAATGCAAAGTTT
>CABFOQ010021538.1:0-31540 GCA_900660455.1 Gephyroberyx darwinii
CCAGGCCACCGTCAGCGGCCTCCATGACAGCCAGCCGCCCTCCGTCCGCATCTCCGCTGTCAGGGCCATCTGGGGGTGAGCCGGCCCACCCTCAGACACAATACAAATATGACTCCAGTCCCAAAAACTTTATCTTAGAGCTCTTTGCTGTAAGTTACTGTCTCTGGTGTTCATACCACGTGAAGAAATAGCTGAATATGAGCATCAGTTGAGACTGCGGTTTGCTGTCGGTTCATTTTGTTATGCTAGGCTTTCCAAGCATGACTAACTGCTGGCTTGCAGATGTCAACATTTGTCTCCTTATACCCACAAACTTTCCATCTTGGGGTCGTTTCCAGTAGCTCAGATTATATTCTCACTCCTAATGAACTGCATTGCAGTTTTCTGAAACAGGACTCAGTGCAGTTATTTGATGCACATCCTTGTTGTTCTCACCTGCCCAAACAAAGCCAAACGAAAGGAGTAAATGCTCCAGAAACCGCCCCAAACATGCTTGGTGTGCCCTGAAAGACAAACCCTGGGCCTCAAAAAAGCATGGCAGACAAAACAACATTCATCATAGATACAAAAAGTATAATTTTAAACTCCCAATATTCAATGCAACAGTCTGAAAGATTCACTAAATGACCACTCGGTGGCGAGATTCATCGCGAGTCAGTATACAGCCATGTCAAGTGCAGACATTTGAGGATTCCTACAGTTAATTTGTTGTTCTGCAGGTACTGTGATCAGCTGAAGCTGTCGGAAAGCACCCACGTCTTGCAGCCCTTCCTGCCCAGCGTCCTCGAGGGCCTGGTCCAACTGGCCGCCCAGTTCAGCTCTGAGGTGCTCACCCTCGTCATGGAGACGCTGTGCATCGTCTGCACCGTCGACACCGCCTTCACCACCAGCGCCGAGAACAAGATCTGCCCCCTCACCATCGCTATTTTTCTTAAATACAACAACGGTACAGCTGCATCTCCTCCACCCACATCCTTTTTTATGTCTTAGGTTGCTCCCATCCTACATTTACCCTCCTTGCCTTTTTCTCTTCTCTCTCTTAAAATGTGCTTTGTATGTTGTAGTTCTTTCAAGGGTAAAATAGGGGGTAGATTGTCATGACTTGCAGGACTTTCCACTTAGACTTTCTCTAATAGACACACATGGAGAGGCTGGGGGAAAAAGGAAAGGAAACAAAAAAAACACTAGTGAGTTAAACACTTGTCTCTAGCTCATAGATTCCCATTGGTGGTGCACCACATTCTTCTACTCCAAAGAAAGCTGTACCTGATTTGAAACACAGTACGGGATAGGACTTTTTCCATAACCGGTACTGTATTTTGGTTTGTTGCAAATTTTATTCTCAGCTTGCTTAAAATTCACACTTATGGGGGTTAATCCTTGTAAAGACCTTTTTATTTACACACAGATTTATGTTTTACCAGAAATCATTCTTCAGATGGCTGGAGATAAAGCTTTCTTCTGACAGCCATGGTTCTTGTTCCCCTCACACTCTTTTCCTTTGACCCAGTGGTGTTGTTCCTGGCTCAGAACAAGCTCTCACCTCACATCCCTCTCCCTCCTCTCTGTAGGCTCACTTTTGTCTCTCTTCTTTTCTCATGCCCTGTCTCCTCTCCTCTCCCCAGACCCTGTGGTGGCCTCCCTGGCCCAGGACATCTTCAAGGAGCTGGCCCAAGTGGAAGGGTGTCAGGGCCCCATGCAGATGCGCCTCATCCCCACACTAGTCAGCATCATGCAGGCTCCCACAGACAAGATCCCCCCTGGACTCTGCGCTGTAAGTAGCCAGTGGTACAAAAAGTCACTAAGGTAAAAAAGGTATAAAAATATAGCATGATACTAGGGAAGGAACCATACATTCAGCTCTTGATTCAGTTTGATACGCAATACTGGGTTCACGGTTCAACATTATCACAAGATTTTGAGAAAAATCTGTATTAAGACATTTTTTGTTTCGGGAAATTTCATGTCACAAACTTACGTCGCATTGCTACATGACACCATCCAGACTGAGCTAGTGGTATTTGAGCTGTACTGAGCTTGTGTTTTGTTGTTATTTTTGTATGGCCATACATAGGGGATCATAACTGTTAAGTACATAAATGTTATGGGCCTCTAGACACTGAGAAACAAATGCATCATGTATATGGTACATCTGCATTGTACAGTGTCTCTCACATAGCCAGATGCTATGGCTTATTGTTCCCGCTCAACCCTAAAAACAGCCTTTGCCCTGTGGATGAACTACGTATTATTTTCTCTTTGTTCCTTCCTGGCTAAACATCTCCACCACTTATCCTTTTCTGTTCAGCTTTTCTGTCCGTTTTGCCCGTATCGTCTTTGCTCCCCTGACAGTGTCAGCTCCTCTCCTAACAGATGTTCATAGATCTCTTCACCCTGTCTTTTCTTTCCATCCTCTGATTTAATGACTCTTTCCGTGTTGTCGGTGTCCAGTTCAAACCTCCAATTATACCTTGTTTTTCTGGATATGACATGACATGTGTGAAATGTCATGTGTCACGGTCCTGGAACCAAACCACAACCTCAGTCCTGCTTTGTAATAAAATCACTTTGTTTTTTCTCAGTTCCTCAAAAGGTTCACGGCTTTCTGCTTGTGACTGTGCTGCTCTCTCTCCGCAGACGTCCATAGACATCCTGACCACAGTGGTACGCAACACCAAAGCCCCTCTGTCAGAGATGCTGGTGTGCCAGGCCTTCCCTGTGGTCGCACAGTGCACCCTCCGCACTGACGACAATACTATAATGCAGGTGAACCCTTTATTTATTTATTTATTTTATTTTTAACGTTTTTTGGCCATTTCAGTTATATTAGATAGTACTCAGTAGTACAGGAAATACAGCGCTCCTCTACTTTCCTTTACTCTTCTCTACCCCTCCCCTCTCCAGAACGGTGGCGAGTGTCTGCGGGCGTACGTCTCTGTTGCCCTGGAGCAGGTGGGCCAGTGGAGGGATGAGCAAGGGAACAGCGGTTTGTGGTACGTCATGCAGGTGGTCAACCAGCTCCTGGATCCCAGGACCTCCGAGTTCACAGCTGCCTTCGTGGGCAGGCTGGTGTCCACGCTGATCTCGCGGGCGGGCACCGAGCTGGGGGACCAGCTAGACCAGATTCTCAGAGCCATCCTCAGCAAGATGCAGCAAGCCGAGACTCTGAGCGTCATGCAGGTAGGCAGGAGGGACACAAAAGAATACATGTCACACTATCATGCAGATAGGGCTGGATTGTATGGTGGGGGGTGGGGTTACTTTACAGAATGTCAGTATATATGTACAGAATAAAAATAAATTCACCTTATCAAACATATTCAGTTTACAGATGGAGAAAACAGAATAGAAGCAGATTTTGATTTGTGCATTACTAGCTGTTCCCTTATCAAAACTTGGAGATAGCTAGTTAGTTCCTATAAGCAGTGCTCCAGCACCCTCCTGGTCTGGGGCCATTGTGGCTGGAAAAGAGCACTGGGAGCCCTCTAGGGTATTCATTTCCTCATTATTTGAATGTGAAATAAGGAGACTGGGACACCAAATGCCACGGAGATCTGGTTTGGTCTGTTTCAGCTCCTGTTTCAAGGTCACATTGCATTGTTGCCCAGTGTCTCATTTTTTTCAGGCATGGGTTGCTCACATTGACTAACTTGCTACAGTAATATTATCTGTCTATTATTATGTCTCTTCTGATTACAACATACAGATAATTACAAACGGGTTACCTCCTCAGTGTGTTGGATAGGCTGCCTTTCAAACGTTGAGGAAGTTTCAATGAACCAATATGAAACTTGGACGTGACTTTGGTGGCTGTTAAATTACCCGAGCGGGCCGTGCATGTATTATTTTACATGGGAAACGATGCTAAGATATGATGTGGTTGATAATCCTGCATTTGTTTGCTAGTGCTGTAATCCTGTGACCATTCTAACTAACCTTCACCACCCCATGGTTTCTCCCTCCCTCTCTCATTTCTATTTTTCCTCATCTCTTCATGGCACTCTTTCTCCCTCTGCCACTCATTTTGCCCATCATCTCCAACGCTCCTTAATCTCCCTCATTGTCCCCCCCGTCCCTCTCCTCTTTTCCTCCCTCCCTTTCTCCCTTCCTTCCTCTCATATTTCCACTCTTCCTCCTCTCTTTTGCTCCCACTCTCTTCCCCCTTTCCTCCTCCTCTTCTACCTTCCCTCTCTCTCTCTCTCTCTCTCTCTCCAGTCTCTGATCATGGTGTTTGCCCACCTGGTTCACTCCCAGCTGGAGCCCCTGCTGGAGTTCCTGTGCAGTCTGCCAGGCCCCACGGGGAAGCCTGCCTTAGAGTTTGTCATGGCTGAGTGGATGGGCAGGCAACACCTCTTCTACGGACAGTATGAGGGTAAAGTCAGGTCAGAAAGCAGCACTGCTTTTTCTTTTTTTTTTAAAGAATATTTTCTCCTTTTAATGATAAAACAGTGGACAGAGTGAGTAGAAGCTTGTGGCATGCATTCCAGCTGACTGCTCTCTGGATTGCTCACATTTCTTCCCCCTAAATGTCATATTTTGTTCTCCATGAAGTTCGTTAATCACGTTGTATTTTCAGCGTTTGCGCCGTCATTTTTTGTAGCAGTGGTAGGTGGGAGGTTAAGCCTCTGCACCTGTCCCTGTTTGCTTCTAAATTTTTTGTTGTGAGGAGGGTGAATGTGAATATCCCATTAGACATATACTCTTTTGTTCACTTGTATTTTGCATGGACTGAAATGACTTCCAGTTTGTGGTACTGTGCGTCAAAAAGGCTTCTCAAAAACCTCAACCATCTCCAGGGTCAGAAACTATGTTTATTTTCTTGGCTAGTAAATCCTAAAATTCACCACCATGTCATTATTCTACCAGCCACCTGGGTTTTAAAAATACAATAATGCAACCTCCAAATGATGGTCAGTGGCTGGTAGAGCAGACAAGCCAGAATTGACCAGCGTGTAGCAGATGGCGGGTGTTCATTTTCCTCTCTACCTCTTGAAGGTGTATCTTTCCTTCTGCCACATTTCTCATGTGTTTGTCACCCTTGTCTGCAGCACGGTGGCTCTCTGTAAGCTCCTGCAGCACGGCCTCAACACCAACGACAAACGTCTCCAGGACATTGTGGTCAAGGGAGAGGAGATCTTCAGTCCTGACGAGGGCATCCGCACACGCTCCAAGTCTGCCAAGAGTAAGACACTGAATTAACTTCATCATTGTTTGCATTATACCATGTTAGAGTTTTGAGGAGGGAGACTGTGAATACATGTGACCACGAATGGCTCATAGACGTATTCCCTCGCGCCTGGGGCTGCGGTGTAAAACACGTTATTGTTTTACTTGGTCTGTTTTTTCGCAGTCAACAGTATTTCATATTATTTATCATAACGCATTTCTGTGCTAACAAAGTGTTGTCTTTTGGTGGATATTCCTAACGGATGACTATTCCCATGGGGCTGATGAGTGAATTTCCCACCACCCCCTCATCTCGTAAATGTGTTCAGCTCTCTTTTTGTTTTATGTTTTATTAACTGTGTATTGTTCCTCCACAGACCCAGAGAGGTGGACCAACATTCCCTTACTAGTGAAGATCTTCAAGCTGATTGTCAATGAGCTGGCATCTGTAGTGGAAGCCAACGCCAGTAGGGCCAACGCAGCAGACTGGAGCCAAGGTAGACTGTTACACTTGTGTTGTAGTTATTGAGCTGATGCTCTTCTAGCCTGATGTGACTAAAGGCGGCGGCATACTAACATTGAAGTTGAACTTGCCTGAAATAGAAGCACAGTCGAAATTTGTGTATACTCGCTGCAACTTCGTATTGCCTATTTACACTGCACACCAGTGGAGGTGCATGAAGATGTAAAAAGAGGTAAAAATAACCTAAGGAAACTGACAGAAACAAGAACAATAATAACTATGGCTGCTGTGAGACAAAGGCAGCTTTGGGAGGATTCACAAGCAGTGTGATCAATCATAAAGGTGCAGATATAGTATTATGCAGTGATGTATCAATTGGAAGGAAAGGGGTAGATGATTCTGGAGGAGATGGCCCCAAAATATCTGCTTTTCCAGAAAATTGCATCTCCTCTTTCTTGCTTTTAACAACGCTTAGAATCTACATTTGTGATCAGAAGAGAACCGCACGTTACAATCACCAGCTGTTGTGTTTGTTGCAGATTCCACTGGTATGTGGGAGGATCAGGAGGAGGAAGAGGGGGAGGATGATGAGGAGGAGGATGAAGGGCTGGCAGGGCAGCTGCTTTCTGATCTCATCGCCTCCAACAAATACGGTACTAGTATCTCTTCAGAGCCACAGCTATTCCTGTATTCAGGGTTTTTCCTGGCTCAGAAAAGGTCTTTGGTGGTACTTGTGCAGGCCAGCGAACGCAATCAATCGACCCTCTCTATACCTGTGGTTCCCAACCCAGTCCTCAAGTACCACCTTGTCGTGCAGGTTTTAGCTCCAGCTTTACTCAGCTTGTTGCGTTGACTTGACTTGAAAAATCACGTTTTACAGCACCAAATCGTAATTTTTCAGTTCTGGTGGCTTTGGTGACCGCCAAGAAAATCTCTATGCCGGAAAAACCCTGTGCATTTTGTTTCATTTCCAGTTGTTCCACAAATGAATACTTCTTACCCCCATTCATTTTTTCCTAATATCTGTTTTCGCTCTTGTCTTAAAGATGACGATTACTATGAGGATGATGAGGAGGACGATCCAGATGCCTTGAAGGACCCCATATATCAGATTGATCTCCAGGTACACCATATATAAACTTCTGATACCATGTTTGTTATTCCAAATATAGCCATGAGTGAGGCAGCAGGGTGCTATAATAAGTAGTGAGACCATCCTTCAACTGGAGCAGCCGTGTGTCGGTAAGCATCTGCCCTGCCCTGAATCCCTACCGGCTCCAGGGCTGCTGTTCTGTAACCGATCTCCCTGGAGGAGGTCAAACTAAAAGAGAATTTCCCTACAGGTATCAGTGAAGACTCGCATTATTATATTACTATCATTTTAAATGAACCTGTATTTTGTTGTCTGTTGTTTCCTCAGGCCTACCTGACAGACTTCCTGACCCAGTTTGCCCAGCAGCCATGTTACAGCATGTTCTCAGGCCACCTCAACGACGCCGAGAGACGAGCCCTGCAGTCTATAGGCCTCTAGCCCTGCTGCTCGATAGCCCCTCTTCCATCAACCACACCGCCCAAAAACACCCATCACTTATGCTCTCATAATGAATTTACAAACATGAGTATGGGATGGTGAGCTTGGGGTGGGAAGAGACAGACAAGCACTTATCCATAACTCCCCTGTTTCTCCATACTTGTTGTGATGGGATGAGCTGGAGGACCTGGGACGTTAAAGGGAGGAGGATGAAGAGGTGAGAGCAGAGACGTGAGGCACCAGACTCCTACTGAAGGCTCGGAGGCCTGTCCGCGGGTGGCCTCTGTCTTCACACCTTCCTCTGGACTGGGGGATTGAATACAGGGGTTGAGACTTCACAATGGGACAGATGAACCACGATATATGAACGGACTATTTTACCTATTTGTAACTCAACCCATTATTTTTGTGTTTCTGTATAAAACAAAGTGAAATGAAACATGGAAAAAAAACAGACTTCCAAGAGACTTGACGTTTGATGGAAGGACAGTAAAAAAAAAAAATCCTGATCTTTTGAGAAGGAGAGAAACATTGGCGGCCTTATTTTCAGAAAAAGCTGACTGTTTGTGACAGGAAATGAAAGCTCTTAGACCAACTGTCATGTCTGGGGGTACGGTGGGTATTAGGGAATTCACACTGTTGCTATGGTGATTCAAAGCCTTGTCATTTCCTTGTACCCATTGAAGATTGGGATGGAAAATTTCTAAATAAACGTCCCGGAAGGACAACATTTTCGGCTTGAATTTTCTGTCTCGCCCAGGTAGGAATAAAATGGGCTGGGTGTTTTTCAGACAAACGTCTATGGATGGTTTTTTTTTTTTTTTTTTTGGCACATTTGTTCCATTTGTTGCATTTTTCTGTGTGTTCAGGTGTGATGTATTGTTGGTGTAGTGGACTGATAATAGCAGTGTGAGCATAAAGCCAAGTACAGTGAATCTAATATAGGACAAGCTATTTGTATCCCACTGGAAAAGCGTTCTTAAACTTGAACTGAATGCTACAAGATGCGGCCGTGGAGGGTAAAACCACCTCACCTTTTTACTTGCAGAGTAGAGGTCACCCATTTTATAAAGCTTGCAGAAATCTTTGACACAAATTCTTTGTATGCATTAGGGTAGTTCAGGGGGAAAATGTTTTTTCTAAAATCATAATTGACTTGTTTATATTGGTTGTTGACTTTATGATCACCTACTGGATCTCATAGTCTACCTCCCTTTTTATTTACCCCTGCACCACTCATCACAATGAATTGCCATTGTGGAAAGTGCAACATAATGAGGTATCCTCTTATCAAGTGCATGTTAAAATCACGACTATGCAACAGTGTTCCTCCTTCCAGCGGGCGGCGGGTCTCGTGCTGCCTTCATGTGCTCCTTGTAAACTCGTGAAATTCGCGAATACCGCCTGTCGCACATTCAAGTGCCTCGGAAACAACACAATGGAGCCTGTAGGTTTTTTTTTTAATGGAGATAAAGCGGTACAGAGCTTCTTTTACTACTAAGAGGAGCTAATGTGCATCAGGCATATAGATTATGTTTTAGTTAATTAATTTACAAAAATGTGTTGGCTTAAAATTTAACAGCGCAAAAAAATAAATAAACAATACAAATATTTAAATAGAATGCCAAACAATATAATATCAAAATAGCTATCGGGCTGGCTATCGAGAACCGGTCAGTTTGCAGCCCGCGTCCGCGACCCTACTCCCGACCTGGGAATAACGCGGGTCAGATGCTGCTCGGCTGCGGTATGAACGGGGGGACACGGGTTACGCAATGGATAGGACCTCGGCAGTGACATATACAGATGTAAATATGGTGACACGGGTCTTGTGCTGTCTGGTCTGAATGGTCGACGACCTGAGCTAAATCCGTTACAGTAGTGTGGTCTGAATGGGTCCAGCGTGGGAATGACCCATGTTTCAATAACCCATGTAAACCCCGGGATTTGCATGTAAAAGGGGGTATTATTTGCCTCTTCGTTGGGTCCTCTTTGTTGCGCTCCCATTGTAATTCCGACGTTTCTGGCAGCACTTGAAGGCGGCATTCCCCCCGAAAGCCCAGGGTGAACGGCGTCACAGCCGCGATGTGTCATTTCGACGGATAAATTACTGAACGCCGAACCCGTCCCGCCTGGCGTACGAGACCCTGAGCTAGGATAATGACTACAAGGAACCGTTGGGCATCTTCCACACCGATGTAAACAGCCGCTACTCTGTACACCTGCGCTCCAAATTGCGTTTGCCCGGTTTTAGGATGAAGATGTTCTTCACAACGGGCAACATGTCCCTTATCGCGTTGACTTTAGCGCTGCTCACCATCGTCCTCTCCACTTCTCAGGGTAAGATTACGGCTCAGCCGTCCAGGCCTCACCACTACATCTCTGAAAACGTTTTCTGCATGCATGGGTTTTTATTTCAACTAGAGCTGTAACATCAGATCCGTGCCCATCCGTGCATTACCCGACAACATTTGCGCGTCGATGATGTGATGCTGCTTTCTGGCTGTTTACATCTAAACTCGTAACCTAGATGTTTATTTTCGGCCTGTAACAGGTTACATTGGACAGAACTAGCGTGCAGCGTTGCAGTATGTGAGGCAGTAAAAGAAAAAGTCTTACTGGATTTCTTTTTTCCAAGTGGATCCCATAAGATTTCAAAATGCAATAAGATTTCTTTCCAATATAATATTCAAGCATTTTTATTTATTTATTTTTTTAGATTAGATTAGATTCAACTTCATTGTCATTGCACAGAGTACAAGTACTGAGACAACGAAATGCAGTGAAATGCAACGAAATTTTGCTTCAAGTACAACCTTGTACGCTTTACATAATATAATGAGAGGGAAATGTCAGGAGTATGATCATTGGCAAGCATCAGCTCATGTAATAATATGATTTTCAAAATAAAATTTCAGAATAGTACACATTTTGGCAATACGTTTGCCTGCTAAAATCAAAGGTTAATTTATTACATGTCAATGTGTACAATTTTATTTTACTGTAATCACAACAGTTTTGGGGTTATTTTTGTGCTACATCTGAAAAGTCAACTTTTGCCATTTGCATCTGACCTAAATTGAATAGTTTTTTGTTTTTTTTTAATTTAAGTATCAAGCTGGTTGTCCAGCTGAGATAAAGAAGAGAGCAGTATCATCACAAGCATAATAGTCAGACTACATGCAGCAATATAAATAAACAGCAATACATTTTTAATCATGTGATGGGTAGTCCAACATTAGCCTAACAAATCTGTTTAAACTTTGGATAAGCTTAGCAAACAGCCCCTTTTAGAGTTTCCCTCAAGATCCTTCAAAATACAATTCAACAAGAAAGACCAGCTGAAGTCAAATGTGTTTTTTTATTAATATAAGTACAATTACTAAGATTACACAGTCCACAAGTCCTTTAAAAACTCAGGGGTATCCTTCTTGAGCCCTAATCGGCTTTGAGCCTCCGCCACTTGCAACCATTGAAAATGCATCATGATTGCGTTTTTGTCCAGAGAAACAAGGAAGGGAGATACAAAGCCAAAGTCCAAAAACAAACATTTAGGTTTTTTTCTCGACGGCAGAACAAAACAGAATCTATAATTGAACAGTGTTCCATTATCTCACGTCTCTGCTTCCTCCTAATTTCCTTCTCCCTTTCTCGTGTCTCCTTAACGTGTTGTCACCCTTTGTGTTTGTTTTCTTTTTACTCGTCTTGCAGTCGGCGCCAACGAGGACTGCCTGTGGTACGTGGATAAGAACGGCACCTGGCACAATGGCTTCGACTGCCCTCTGATCACATTCTGCTGTGGGAACTGCCACCGGCGCTACTGCTGCCTGGATGCTTTCAAGATGATCACAGAGAGGGAGCAGAAACGCTGCATGCTCTACCAGTTCAGGTGAGGGCAACGTCAGGGGTTGGAGGAGAGTCAGTGTTTTTGTTCACATCTCAAGGCTAAGACTGAAGGGCCACATAGTGATGTCCTTTAAAGCGACAAGTGAAAAAAAGTCCCTGAAAGAGTGCTTCAAGATTGGCTTTGAAAGGCTTTCAATGGCATCTAATCATTCATTTATGGCGTTTTACTCATAAGTCTAAATTATTCTTTCTATTTGCTGAAGCGAAATTATATTAACTTTTTACTGCAGTCAAATTAATATAAACACACCAATATATTGTGGAGGTACAGGTATACAGTGAAGGTATTGCGAACATCAAAAATGTCACAGCAAAGTGTTGAATAAATTCAGAGGTTGACAAAGACAAAAGAGGGAAAGACATGGGGGTTTACAAGGTTATTTCCAACCTAGACTGAACAGTATGTACTGTGTTCAAGGTTTCTTGAGTCTCTCATGTGGTCGGCCTTCAGTATGGGCTCACACAAGCAATACATTCATGTGGATAGATCGCACATAAGCACCTCATTCATATAGATAAGTCTCATGATGATAACGCAGCAGTTAGGATCACCTCACACTAGTACTAGAGATGTGTACAACACAATCGTATTAATACAGTGATTAAGACATCATTCCTTCCACACAAAGTATCATGGCAATCTGCGGTAATTACTACCCTGAGGCATCATGTAATAAAAGAATAGAATAGAGCTGTAGAATAAATGCTATAAATGCTATCTGTATTTAATAAATACCTTTCAGTCTCTAAATGCATGTTTGAATTGACTGAATCGACCTATTTTATGTTCTTGTGTTTCGCCCCCCCATCAGAGGAGGGTTTCTTTCCCTCATACAGAAACATTAAAGCCTTAATAATGTCAATTTAAATCACATCTATTATCATGTAATCATTTATTTGTAACTATCAAACATTATTGATGGATGATATTTTGAATCACGGTGTGAGGTGTGTACAGGGGGATGAAGTGGGAAGGAAAATAGATGACATGCATCCCCCTTATTGGCCACCATCATCAATCACCATCACCAATTTCAGCTATAAGGCTGAAGTCTAGACACTCCTATTGGCCAATTCCCATTGTCCCCATTTGAGTAATTGACTCCACTTAGGCCCCCACAGTGCAGCATTAGTCCTTCTATGTCATCAGCTATCTCTGCTTCTACTGGGGTATTACTCCCCAGTCCCCTGTGAGGGATTGTGATAATGCCAGACTAAGCAACCTTGTGCCTGAGAGGCTGCAACCTGGCAGTTTCCTCCGGCACCGGAAACCATCCATGCCTTTCCAGGCGCTGAGCGGGCGACCAGGAGCTTCTTAACCCCCGATGGGAGATCAGATTGATGGGTGATAGTGTTGAGGTGAAGAGGACGGCTTGGTTGCTTTACTCAGATTGTGAGGGAATCTGAAAGAGCGAGAGATGCTGTATTGCAGTATCTTGGGTGTGTTTTTCAGGGTCACTCCGTGGTAAACACTGAATCTAAATCAAAAGCCTCCTTGATTCGTCACGTCTCCTGTCCTTTAATCCCTTTCCAAAGTGCACTGCAATCAACAAGATTGGAGGGACGGCATAATATGAGGGCAAGAGGATGAAAGTGAGGAATGGAAACGCTTTTGAGATTTCACTGATCTAACTTGCCCTCCTCCCCACTCTCTCCACTCTCTCTTTTCTATCTTTCTCTCCCTCTTTCTTCCTATGTTTCTCTCAGCCCCACTACCATAGCTGGCATTGCCTCCTCCATTCTTTTATTTGTAGCGATCATTGCTACCATGGTGTGCTGCTTCATGTGCTCCTGCTGTTACCTCTACCAGAGAAGGCAGCAGAGGGGCAGGACACCTTACGATGGTAAGACTACATTTACTGCCCCTGTCCCTGCATTTCCTCCCCCTCACTCTTTTTTTTTCCAGAAGTATTCCTTTACAACAGTGTGCATGTTTTCGCCCCTCAGCCCAGCATATCCCTATGGCCAGCTACCCGGTGGAGCCCATGTACGATGCTTATGGAAAACCACTGGGACCATCTGAATATGCCCACCCAGGTTATCCAATGGCACCCCAGTATCCCGGCATGCCCCCGCAGTACCCGATGATGCAGCCTGGACCCTACCACGCGTATCCAATGGCAGACCCTGGATATAGCCGGGGTAAGATTATCATGGCTTGATCATCATAGTGGTTGTATTCAAGGCTTCTGTCGTGGTCACGTGGACGGGATTCGAGTTGAACTGGATTGATGTGTTGTCATGATCATAACATAAAGGCCTGACTTTGTTACCTACTTCTTTTTCAGACCCTCCACCTTATTCTCCACCACAGTACCCTGGCCATTGATGGGCTAGTGTACACACACACACACACACACACAAAGAGAGAGAGAGAGCTTGACTAGCAGTTGTTTGCCTGTGAAAGATAACCAGAGGCACTTGAAGTTGTTTTTTTTTGTTCACTTATAACATCCTGCTTTTATGGAGCATTTGTGTGAGTCAGATTTGGTTGTGGAGCCTGACACCTGATTCCTCCTGGCCGTTTCACAGGGGGGGAAATGTCACACCTTCCCCAAAAGTGGGGAGGCATTCAGTCGGGTGTCACGTCTCTCACGTCCTCACTCTGACAGTAACAGGGTTTACCCAAAGGCAGGGGTCATTACCTTCGGGAAGAGTTGAAAGAGGATGCCAAAACATGATGACATGCATCTCTGTTATTTATTAAAGGAAGAATGAAAGGGAACAATGGTTTACGCCCTCTCCCTTGTTACATTTAAACAAACCTATCACTGCCTAAGGCTACAGTTCAGGTCAACTCAGTCACTGACCCACATTCTCCCTCTAGCAAATGTGATTACATGATGTCTTTATATCCATGTTTGGTTGTTTCTTAATCTGTTGTATGAAAGGAAAAACAGATGCACTGAAATAATGGATTTATGTTTATGGATCATAGGCATTGTGGTATCGTCATATGTGCATGGGCTCTTACGGTCATGGAAAACATGGAAAGGCATGGAATTCCATAAATTGTGTTTTACAGGCCTGGAAAGGTTATGGAATGGAAATTCGGTCGTAGAAATTTGTCTTTTTTCCCAACTAGTGAAGTGTTATATGTCAAGTTTGGCTGCTTGTTGATCCACTTCACTTTGAGGAATCAAATCAAATCAAATCAAATCAAATTAAATTAAATCAAATCAAATCAAATCAAATCAAATCAAATCAGACATTTCCTGATCGTATCAGTCCTAAGTGATAGTAGCCAGAAATAAGACCTGGGCTATTCAGATCAAAAAGTGTAAAAGATGAGTCATGTACAACATGTCAGACAAATATCGGTCATAGATGTGTCATGGAATAGTCTTGGGAAAAGTCATGGAATTTTATTGAGCCTTTGTAAAGCACAAGCAGAGCACTGGAGGTTTCTGTTTAAGTTCTATTTCTGTTCTGTCATAGTTTGACATACATTCCCTTCAAGGTGTTTCTATTTATTTGTGCTTCTGACCAACTCTATGAGTGTGTTAATGACATTGACATCAGTTGCAATATAACTGTCTAGATTTTGGCTTTTTGGCTTTTGTCAAATGGATGGTATGATATTGTAACATAAAGTGAGTGAAAAGTTTTTATTTCTATTAACAATAAAATTTAACTTTGTAATGTAAAATACAACCGTCTGCCGTGTATTTTATTTACTTTTAACGCTTGTTTTTCCACACAGTGTCATTATCTGAACTTTTAAAAAGGGGCATTTATGTGTTTACATCATTTTGACCACTAGATGTCCATAGTCACAAAATAATCAATTCATTTGACATATACAGTAGATGATGTGGACAACAAGAGAAACATCTAAGTATCTATTAGACGCATTTGCGCTTAAAACACAGCTTGTCCTCAACAAAGAATTGATCTCTTTCCAACTAGTTGAGGCCCCTCAGTGTTATTTATGGCTCCTGCGTAAACAATATTTTTTCACTTGCATTGTGCAAATGTTAGTAATGTGTTTACCCAAGAAGCTAAATAGGAAAAGCTTGTAAAGTTTTACTTGGCAATGAATGTAGTTTAGTTTACAATTCTTACCTGTTTGTGTTCAAGTCTTTATTAATTTGATTTGTGTAATAGGAAGTGGGACTGCGTAATACCATGCTCCGGCATCTCTGTAAACCTCAGCCCTTCCCATTGCCTTTAAAGGAGTGTGTACCCTGGACTAAATATGGACATGCACTTTCACAGGATTTCAAAGAATGTCCCAGCCTCACAGTCCACTTTGATGATGTGAGGTTCTTGCAGTCTGTCACTAGTACCCCTAACTGCAAGGCAGCCTCCTGTGAGTCCAGCCTCTGCGCCAGGATTGATGCCTCTGGTGGCTTTTGGGTGAGCAGGACAGGACAGAACAGGACAGCGGGATATCATCTTCGGCCTATGGGAATATTCAACTGCTTACTACAGGAGAGAAATAACAATTGTCTAATTTAAAAACAAGAAGGGATATAACTAACGTCTTCTCTCCACGGGCGTAGCCTTTACCCCGAATTTTAGGCAACCATGTCCAGGAGAAAGGTGAGGGGCTTGACCTGCACGGGCCGTCAGGTGAGTGAGGACCCGGACCTGGACAACCTGCTGTCCACCCTCTCCCCCGAGGAGATGGAGGAGCTGGAGAAGGACCTCGACCCACTGGATGGGAAGATCATTGTTCAAGGGGAGAGCCAACCTACGCAGCCACCTGTGACCAACAGTGTGCGGGACGCTAAGTTGGACACTCAACGAGAGAGTGACCCTAAACGGAGGCTCAGTCAGAGGGAGCAGTCGTTTGAGGTATGGTTGCACCCACTTCATCGATCGCCAGTGTGTTCGGTTAGACATAAAGTAGGAAACACCCTTGAGTGTTTTGTGGGAAACTTTGCCTTTATTATTTATTTATTTAATGTATTTCTCCCTGCCTCTCTTCCATGGTTTGTATGTAGCGTACTTGCAGTAGTGGACTTTTTGGTTTTTTTAAGAAATGACTTGCAGATGGGCAAATTTAGAAGAGTTCAAAATGACAATGCATGCAGTTATGATTGATAGATACAGCCCTGCATAACATCCAGCCTCCCTAGGTATTCTAATTATAGTGTTCATGTGATATTTTTGTTTGGCTTTAAGCAAACTGCAAAAGTGGAGCTCATACACCCTGAGACCATTAGATCCTAAATAGTGGTCCCCAGAGTTGGGTTCTGTGCCAGGAAAAACACTGCTCTCCCTGAGGCTTACTTACAGCCATTTCACATTCTTAATCATCATCTCACAAGTGGAGAAACAGCCTCTCGGAAACATACAGCATTACTATCATCCTTGTGTCACGCTATAAAAGTCTTTCGCTGATCGCCTCTGACTTGGAGAGCCCTCCCCGGTAGGGTGTAAGGCAGCCAGGTTTCTAGCAGCCCTGCTGTTGGCTGTGTTTAAAGGAACGGCACTTCAGTCGATGGAGCTGCGGCCCTGTAGAGCTTCTTAATCCCGGTCTGATGGAATTCCTTGGTTGATTGCTCCTACGCTCACTACCTTTTAAGGATACATCTGCCAGGGCCGTGGCCTCACGCAGCAAAACAGATGGAGAGCTCACAAATCAAACACTTAGCTAGCTCTGCAAATGCATCCCCGGACTATAAAATGGTCCCCTGCCCCTTTGCTCACTGTAAACACACATCCTATATAATGTGAGACAGAGTGTGTGTTTACAGTGAGGAAATGGATAGGGAGCTATTTTATGCCATGGGAGTACAGTTGCAGATGCATTTGCATGGCTAGGTGTTACATCATAGGCTATGTCATACTTCTGTACATGTTCTGCTTCAATTTAAAAGGCATGGATATCTAATAAATAAATGTGACAGCACTATACAGCCCAATCAAAATACCCAACTATTGCCCATGGATGTTTGATTTAAGTAACTGGCATCATCTGTTTTTCACATTGGCATGAATCATCATTTCATTGAGTGCTTATTTGCTGTCAGGCAAAATTCCAATATCACATTCCTCCTCCTGCAGGGTGAGCCAAAGAAGGAGAGCCGGAAGCAGGAGTACCTGAGGAAGATGGGCCTGAGTCAGGAGGGGAATGATGACACGAAAGGAGGGTTACAGATTCAAGCTAGCGTCTCAAGTGAAGGTGATATTAGGACAGAGGACAGAAACAACAAGGGATCTGAATGCTCTAAAGAGAAGCTAAGTGGGCTTTCGAGTAGATACAGGAAGCAGGAGAGCAGAGAGAGCGAAGTGAAAGAGGAAATCAAAGAAAGAGAGAAATGTGAGGACAATAGGCTAAAGGATAGGAGAGAAAATAGAGAGAGCACAGGTAGCAAGACAAAAGACATGATCTCCAAATTACAGGAGAAAAAGGAGGATAGAGAGAAAAGAGATGATTGCAGGAAAAGAGATGACAGCAAAACCAAGGACATTATCTCAAAGCTACGAGAGAAAAGTGAAAAGGAGGTAAAGGAGAAAGAAAAAAAAGATGATATCAGGCCACGAGGACGTGTCTCCATGATGGTGGAGAAGCAGAGCAAGGCTCAAGAAAGCCAGGCTCCGGAGAGTAAATCAGAAGAGAAGAAGCCTAAAGGAGATGAGAAAAAAACTGACAATAAAGACGAGCCCGATGTCAAACTTGAGCGGCAGAAGTCGGAGAAAGGCGATACCGATGTGCAGGTGAAAGATGATAAGACAGAAAAAAGAAAAGAGAGAGAAGAGGAGGTAAAACATAGTGACCGTGTGAAAGAGAAGGACAGGAAGATTAGCACAGAGAAAAAAGTAGAAGAGAAAATGGAAAGACAGGACAGTAAGGGAAAGGTCAAAAACAACGAAGGGTCAAAACCCAACAAGGCTGAGGAAACTGAGAAACTTAGCAACTGTGTAGCCAACAAAAACTCCAACAGCAAGACAAAAGAGGAAGAGGAGCAGGATGAAGACTCTAGCATGTTTGATGAGTTGATGGAGCAGGTACGAAGCAACGACCCCTCGCTCCTTGAGCTCAATGTCAACAACTCAGAGGTCATCAAGACTAAAACCCTCATCCAGTTCGCAGAGGCCTTGCAGAACAACTCCCATGTTAAGACATTCGCCTTGGCCAACTGCCGGGCTGATGACCATGTGGCTTATGCCATCGCGGGCACCCTGCGTAAAAACAAGACAATCACTAGCATCAACCTTGACTCTAACCATCTCACTGGCAAGGGTATCATGTCCCTTATCCAGGCGCTGCAGCACAACTCCAGCCTCACCGAGCTTCGCTTCCACAATCAGCGTCACATTTGCGGTGGGAAGACGGAGATGGAGATGACCAAGATTCTGAAAGACAACACCACCCTGCTGAAATTGGGCTACCACTTTGAGTTGGCAGGGCCCAGAATGACAATGACAAACATACTGAGTCGCAACATGGACCGGCAGAGACAGAGGCGTCTGCAGGAGCAGAAGCAGGCCCAGGCCAACGGGGAGAAGAAGGGGTCGCTGGAGGTACCCAAGACTGGTGGCGGAGGGTCTCTGAGAGGCTCGCCCAAGGCTTCCCCCAAACCTTCTCCCATACCCTCACCTATGCCATCACCGAAGCTGACTTCCAAGAGGGGAGCTGGAGGTCCAGCTCCGCCACCACCTCCACCTCCTCCCGGGGGCGGACCTCCACCTCCTCCCCCTCCCAGCATGGGAGGAGGAGGAGGAATGGGAGGCATGGGAGGAGGAGGGAACTCAAGGGACCAACTGCTTGCCTCCATCAGAGGAAGCAACAAGACCCTACTCAAGAAGGTATGTAAGATGGGTGTATGGATGAGTTAGTGTCTCCACAGTTCATTCACATGTTTTTTTTTAAATGTTTGCACCCAT
Organism: Gephyroberyx darwinii; assembly: GCA_900660455.1. NCBI lineage: Eukaryota > Metazoa > Chordata > Actinopteri > Trachichthyiformes > Trachichthyidae > Gephyroberyx > Gephyroberyx darwinii. Next base: position 18,906 of record CABFOQ010021538.1, read on the forward strand.
ACCACTGTCTCCCACAGGTGCCGGTGCCAAAGTGGTTGCAGTAAAAGCCCCATCGGAATCTAAAGTGAAACAAGAGAGGGAGAACAGACATCTCACCACAGGTTTTCAAGGAGATGAACTCTACATATCCCCATATGCAGTTGTAATACTATGTCATAGAACTGTGCTGTGGAAGAGATGGAGATGGCGAGGAAAAAGTGAAACCTGAGATGTCCATCAGTTGGACGAGAAGCCCTCACTATGAGTTCTCCCCCAAACACTGGACCAAAAGGACACTATGGAGAATGAGTGATGCAGGGGTCTCTAATAGCCAACTGCAGAGAGTGCCATGACATTGTGGTTGTTTGTCTTCAGTTCATATTGACGCTTTGCCTGTTATTTGCACTAGATTATATGAAGCCGATCATATAATACGTTGGCTTGTGTATGTGGTTGAATGTGAGTGTGGTGGGAGCGTGCTTAGTAAGAAATTCAAATAACTATAAATTCTTCTATACAAAAATCTATCATTGATATATTGGACATTAATTTGACCATTTATTTATTTGTGGAGAGAGAATCCACTTCATGCTTGTCACTTGGAATTCTGCACAAACTGGGAATTCTGAAACGGCATAAATATCAGGGAATTAACAAAAGTGGGGGGCTGACTTCAGAAATTCACACTGTCTTGGTAAGAATAATAAAAAAAAAACACGGAGCAGTGAAACAAGGTGGTTTGTGATGTGTGTGTCTCATTGCCAAATCTCATGACATCTCAGGCAAGTTTTAACACGTTGGAAATCGGTCCAGCCCAGTGGAATCCCGGTCTATGACGAAAGACAGCAAGGATGGAAGTTATATATATTTTTATCAGGAAGTAGGAATGGCTGTCATTTAGTATCTCATCTGATATTCTGTATTATTCTAGGCTGGGTGTTTGAATATCTTAGATATTTTTATGTAACATGTCTTAACCTTAGGGATTTTGAAAAACAATTACTGGCGTCTATCTACCCTATACAACAGTCTTGTTGATTTATGCCATACTTTTACGTGAATGTCATTTCTAAACTAACCTAATGTGATCAAATAAAAGTGGCACTCTGCCGATGACTGTAATGTGTAATGTCTAATGAAGGCTTCTTTGTCATATTTACTTACAGAACCTGTATGTCTCCAATAAAACATTCTGGCATGTTTGCAATGGAAAGTCACAAGTGTAATGTTATAAACCTGATCGAAAGCACTTCACAAGTGAGAATTTTGATTGAATTTTGATTTTGTCTCACAGTAAAATTCTATACATTTTGCAATATTTATCAGTAAGATAAAGCAATGTGTTTTTCTGTATTAAGTTCCATAAGCTGTTGTTTAATGCTCTTTGTAAAATTGCATGAGGCTGCTCATAACATATACAAGTATTTCCATTTGTACATTCCACTTCGGATCTAGTTTTTGCTATGCCTTATATTCAGTAAATCCTTGAAACATTTGTCATAAGAGACCTCTGTCCTTGGGTGGGTGTACGATTCAGAAGAGAGAATGGACGATGCGGTCTTGTTCCAAAGTACAAGATGTAATGTTGACACTAATAAAAGGTCTGTGTGTGTAAATAGCAAGCGGTGAGGAACACAATGAAGGTGAAGTTTGTAATTCATCGCTGTGATGTGTGCACAGTGCTGGCCTGACTTCACGCTGCTAAATGGAGTGTGACATTATATTTGAGTCTGTCTAGAGAATTGCTCCATCATTGTGTATATCTGTCCTCTTGCAACCAACAAAGGAGAACTTTAAGGCTGTCTGCTGCTTGTTCCAGTACACCATGTTCAAGGCTGGAGGGGAGCATGGGAGCAGTCCCCCATCCAGACAGCCAGCCAGAGAGAGAGAGAGAGAGAGAGAACAGCAGCAGGCCAGTTTATGTCTCCATCGCCCTGCCTCAGCCTCTGCATCCGTGAAATGCCTATATTTGGTAATTTCTCATTGGAGACTTGCTCTGCAATTCATTCCTTTCCCGTTCCTAATAATGGGCCAGGGGCCAGCGGTCTGTCTCTCGGCTATAGCTCCTCTGACCAACACCACTGATCTCAGATGGAGAAAAAGAGGGGAAAGAATTTGAAAATGTTGAGATTACTGGTTGTTCAGTGCCAACAAAGGGGATCTGAGGAGAACTGGAGATCAATTATACACAGAAAGTCATTTTGTGAACATTGGAATATAGTGTGGTGAGTGTGGTTTCTGCAGCAGGTATATATATAAGTACATATATTTGTAAAACAAGTTCAGGTGCCATAATTATCAACACCCTTTTTGATGATTTTAAATAAAACAACAATATATTTACAGTTTCAAAACAATTTGTTGGTTTTCAGAGATGCTTTTGATACTCCAACCAGTTCTATTTGATATATTTTGCTTCTCCAAGATGATTTGAATCTGTTTAGTTAGTACACATTAATAAGAGTTTCCCAATGTGGATCTGGGGACTCCCTTGTAATGTGAAGAATGGTTACATATACACATATAGAAGCTAGTGCAATCACAGAACATGACTAGCTTTCACACTTTCCACTATTATCTTTCCACCTAAAATACCCTATGGATAGACAATTAACCTGGTCTGCATTAAATTATTTCTAAAAATGAAATTCTTCTGAGATTGGAGTCCCTGGTACAAAATCTTCTCATTATATGAATCACCTCTTCTTGTGTAAGCTATTTATGTGACATCTAAATCTGCCATGTTGCTCAAAACACCTGTCAAACAAAAATTATTGTTCATGAAAATGTTTTATTGTGTTAGAGGTATAAAACTTGTCTGACCGAGTTGGCCCATGAGGCTGGAGTATATCTTACACATGATTAATGTAAAGTAGATCATGGGGTTCCCAAACCTTTTCAAGTCAAGGACCCTGATATAGATACGCTTTAAACCACAGACCCCCATTTGATAAAGGCTTTATCAGATTTTTGTTTTCTGTCTGTATTGTAGGTAGGAATACAACTGTAAGCATAGCAATTACACATTCTCTCCTAGGGCTAACTTCAAATCATGCAATGATATTGACACCTAATTAATCCTTTTGCTGAGGATCTCCAGGGATCCTTGGCAAGGCTCCAGGACTCCAGTTTGGGAAACACTGATTGGGTAAATAAACCACATTGCTCATGGAAAGACCTGACAGAATAGTTTGAAGTGCCCCTTTAAGATATTACGTTTTTGTCGTTACGTCAGGTTGTCGATATAGTTACGTCAGAGGGAACTGCAAAAGAACAAAATGGAGGAATATGCAAGGGAACCATGGTGAGTCCTAATAGTAAAATATAACTTTTACCGGTGTTGACCAAATACCCTCAATGAGTTAGTTTAATTTAACCGGTAATTGAAGTTAGCTTTGTTGTTTATACAGTGTAGCTCGTGTAGCTTCTACGAAACACTTCAAATCCAGCTAGCTAGCGAATATTAGCATAAATGCTGTGCTAGCTGTGTCTACCAGCATTAGTCCTTCGTTGCTAAATCACGTTGCTAGTGACCTTGTAGGCTTGTTAGGTTTTTGCTATGATCTACATACCTGGCTCACAAGTCAAGTAAAGGATTCCAGTCACTGAATTTGTACAGCTATTGTTAAGAAGCCCCGTATTTATTTATTTTTTAATTTTAGCTGTTATGAAACGAAATCACGTTAAGTTAGCTACCTCGGTGCTATCTGGTGATGGCTAAATTAGCCCATCATTGCGCAATAACAACCGAAGAGGAACCTTAAGGGGTACCTTGAGGGAAGTCAGATTTAGTATGTATCGTTTTTACCAGTGTTGATGTCGAGTTGCGGTGTTTCATTTTGCGGGACTCAGTCTGTTATCAGCCGGGCGGCAGCTAACTGACATAGCTATCAGAGCAAGGAGCAATGTGACAAGGTAGTGGCCAAGCTGGTCATATCTAGCTAGTAATTTAGTTGTAAGAGGTGGCTTTTATATCCAAACGAACTTCATTTACTTTCAAAGCTAACACATATCAGCTGTCTGTTCATGCTAACACATATCAGCTATCTGTACATCCGAAGTCACGCTTGGTCTCTGCATTCACAAAGTCGGTCTCCCATACACAGTCTTGGGAAACTAAAGGATTTGTCTGAGAGTTTCGGGCGAGCTTGTTCACAAATCAAGAGTTCATGGCATGTGAATTCGACTTTAAGGTGGATTTCATTTTATAACTATAGCATAATAAGGAACCTCAGCTAATGATTTTGTTATTATTTTAGCCCGTGGAGGATTGTGGACGATTGTGGTGGTGCCTTCACCATGGGAGCCATTGGCGGGGGGATATTCCAGGCAGTCAAAGGCTTCAGAAATGCACCTGCAGTAAGTTCTGTCATGTAGCTAAATGTTTCACTTAAAGCCTTAGCTTGCTGTCACAATTATTTAAGACATCCTTATACTAACTGTACTATGTCCAACAAAAGCTGTGTCACTAAGGTGTCACAGACTAATTTTGATACTTTGATGTAATTGTACTAGGATAGGGATTGTGTTGTTGCCTGCTTAGAGCGTGCACATTACACCTACTCGTATTTATTGTCTGAAGGTTAATGGGCAGTCAGAGCTCACCCAACAAAGCCATTGTGCTGCCCTATCAAAATTTCATAAGACAATTGGCATGGTCTTTAGCTTACTTGCATCTTTAAGGGTCAGATAGTCTGGAGGCTTTCGAGCATTATGTTGGAGAGAGAATACAGATTGAGGGAAACTAGCCTTTAAATATGAGATGCTTCACAATAGTTAGTCTTGTTAAAGTCTCTTAAAGGTAGGTAGATAGGTACTTTATTAATCCCCGGGGGAAATTTCTGTTACAGCAGACATAGAGTAACACCAAGAAATAAAGAAATAAAACTACAATGGAAAAAAAATAACTAACAAATAAAAAATATAAGAAGGTATATAAGTACAAGTACAAAACTTGTGCAAATTCAAAAAAATATGTAAATAGTGCAAAAGTAAAAACAATTTTTAATGGGGAAAAAAGTCTTTTAACGTTATGACATAGGATAGTTTACATTCAATTTGATTCCAATGCCATCGGTGTATGGATTTTAATACATTTGCATGAAGTACATAAAACAGTCAGAAGCATGAAAGGGGTAACTAATAAGTTTTGTGCTGCAAAAGACTGTCCTGTCTTGTCAGGATCAAGCCTGGCAACTGAACCATGTTGTACTGTACAGACCCACAGAATACCCATCCACCTCTAGCAGTTGCAAATTAATATGCTAGTGGGAACACTATTTTTGGCATGTTTTAAGGCCATGTGAAGCATCCATGGTCATAATCTGAAATTTTGACTTTCAATTTAAGTAAAAAAAAAAAAAAACATGGTTATCCTGAGTTGGCAAGCAGTTTGCATTTATCTGTGTTTCCTGTTGTCTTCTCTTGTAGGGGATGAACCACAGAATGAAAGGTAGCATGACAGCCATCAAGACCAGGGCCCCACAATTGGGAGGTAAGGACATCTGTTGAGTGTTGTCTGCCTCACTTGAAAGCATTAATAATGGTGAATTGAGAATCTCAACGTGACAAGGCCTAACAAAATGAAAAAACTTGCCTCACTGTTTCTTATTCAAGTTGTGTGAATGCTTTTTGGGTTGCAGGCAGCTTTGCGGTATGGGGAGGCCTCTTCTCCATGATTGACTGTGGTCTGGTAAAAGTGCGAGGGAAGGAGGATCCCTGGAACTCAATTACAAGTGGGGCCATGACTGGAGCTATCCTTGCTGCAAGAAGTGAGTCGGACTCTCAAGATTAACAGATGCTAGCGCTTAGGTCTATAGGACACTGGCGCTCAGCACATAACATACAGATGCCTCATGCAGAAGTAACAGGCTGATCTAGTGAAGCAGCTATTAATGATGTTCAACGTGGGTGGGTTGCATTTTATATGGGACATTTAAAGGATTTAAATTCACTGTACATGTAATATATTAATCCGGGAGGAGCTAATTAATGTTTTAATGTTCTTCATGATGTTTTATATGAAATGTAGTTTAGATACAAATGGAATTAGTTACAGTGAATGAATTTGTCACAATACCAGCTCCTTTAATTCAAAAGAGAGAAACCTGCTGAGTGGAGGCTTTCTAGTGGGTGTGTTGGTTGAACTGCTGTAAACTGGCCTGATGTGAAGGATTTTAGTAATTCTTTAGTGAGGGGAGCCAATCAAGACCAAACTTCCTGGAAAAAAGTGTATTTTTGAAAATTTAATAACTTCAAATTTAACCACTAAAACATATTAATTCAAAATTCTTGTAGTATTGGAATGTCCCAGGTTCCCTGTTGAAACTACCAAACTCCTTCTTTGTGTCGTGTTAACCATAGTTCTACTTCCCTGTTCTCTTTAGATGGACCAGTAGCCATGGTAGGCTCTGCAGCTATGGGGGGTATTCTGTTGGCGTTGATAGAGGGTGCTGGAATCTTGCTTACTAGGTTTGCTTCTTCACAGTTCCCAACCGGTGAGTGATACCTCAGACAACATAGATTTTTGTTTGTGTTTGTATCGGGATGAGGATATTGTGTGGAAAGAGAATGCATACGTAGAGTTAAGACGGTATACATAAGACCTTAATTATACCTGGTATTAAAATGTCATCTGTATCTGGATATCTTGTCTGGATATGGAAAAATGGATGTTAATGCAAGGACAAAATGCACATAGCATGCATTGTGGTCCGAATGTGCTTGAATCACCCCCTCTGGAGAAGGTCATCTCAGTCAGTCAGCGAGGTGTAAATGCAATCCCTACAATTTTTGAGTATTGCCTACATTACACCTTGTTAGTGCAACTATACAACTGTCTTATAGACCACTGGGTGGCTATAATCTCATTCTGAGTTTTCTTCTTTTTTTCTCTCTCTCTCCCCAGGGCCTCAATATGCTGAGGAACCTGCCCCCATGCCCGCCCCCTCCTTTGGAGACTACAGACAATATCAGTGAGAGGACTCCCCTTCTCATCCACTAGGCCTTTTGAATTCCTTGCTGACGTCAGAAAGAAGAAATGCAGATGGGGAAATTCCACAAAACAAGCAATTCAATTGCACCTAACTTTATGGACTGTGTCAGAGAAGTGAAGGGCAAAATTCATCTTTATTTTCTGTCTTTCTGGAGCCATGTACAGATTTGCCTTTTGCCATCCTCAGCCTTGTCATTTGCAACCATTTCACCTGACACTGGTTAAGTATAGATATATGGGGAAACTGAAATGTTATTTGTTGTCTTCTGGGGTGGCGTGTGTTATTCTACTATCATACATGTACCGCAGATAGCCCTGCAAGTGGGAATTCAGGACGGACAAGCTTCATATAGTGTTGAATCTAGCATAAAGTTATGTCACAGATGGACCGTAGTGAACTGTACTGTGTATCATATGTATATACAGTAAAAGCTTTCTGCATGTATTCAAGTATGTATTGCTTCTTTGCCTTAACAATGTCACCTGCTTGGGCTGGCCATTTACATTTGACTGGCCATTTTATTGAATTTATTCATAGTTGAAGGCAAACATTCATTCAGTACTATCCGTGGGGTATTTTTATAGTGATTTTATTTATTCTTAGTTGTAAAGAGTTGTACCAGATTGTTTTGTCAGATGTGACAAGGCTTTTACACTTGACACCAAAATGTGGAAAGGACTAAAGGATGGCATTGGCAGTACAACGTTATGGACAATGTCAAGCAAGGGGTTGATACTTCATTATATCTGTATGACAGATTGAACCATGGAACAATAAAAAAAAAAGTTAGAAAATGTTTGTTGCCTTTTGAATGCTGTTATTCAATTGGTGCCTGACTGCAAATCATCTTGAGTGTACTGTACTTTTGCTGCCACATCAAGTAATGCATGCTGAGAAGGATTGCTCATCCCCCCACTAGAGGGTAGTCCATACACACATAACCTGTCTCACGTTGTGAAGACTTCTAGGATGTGTTTACAGTTCACACATAAGGGAGCACTTTCCTCTCATTAGCTCACATTCTTGTAACGTGTCTGTGTCACACACCTGTTATATCTTTGATCGGGCCTCTTTGAAGGCACTCTGTCTAATTACAGGTGAAGAACACTGGGCCAATGGGTGGATGGAAAGGACCTGAGGGTTGAAGGGTTGAACATGATGCAACTCGATCTCATCTTTTTATGTGTTAGAGGTCTGGGATTATTATTTTGCAAATGATCTTGTAATCTTCCCAGATGACGTTATGGTTATTGGGGATAACAGTTCACAAAAAATACTTGCATTCGTTGGTTTTGAGATTTCCCCAGAAAGTTTCTCATCTTCGAAGAATGGGAGATATTTTACTGTCAATATGGAAAGAAATGTTAAGCTGCTTGCAATATATTGGTTGTAATATGTATAAATAAAGCAGTCATCGTTGCCATGCAAACCGTTACCATGCAAATGACTCAGGACAAGTGCACGATCTGTCATGCCCTTTTAAGAAAAATGAGAATTTGTCAGGAATGACGTCTACTGCGCACAGGGGCCGGAGGGAAATTGACACTTGCGGAGCGGCGAGAGACAGCGAACGAGAAACGGTAAGTGGAAACGGCAAACTTTACTAGATGATAAATGCTGTCAAATAAGTAATTTGCGACAGAGTGTACAGCATAAACATTTAAGATACAATAAGCTAGCACAGCCGGCTGCATGACGTGTGTTATATTCGATCTATAAATGAGTGGAATCGGCACTCCGCAAGTAGAAACGGACTGTGCACTCCCATTTTAGTCAAGGCCAGGCGGAAGGGCAGGTAACATTAGCAATAGGCTATGGCTTTCCCAAGCAAATACATGACACTGTCTTGATATAAAGTCTGCCTTTGATTATAAGTCCGATAAACGTTTGAACCATATAAAGCGCTCAATTGCAATATGTTTCTGACGCCCTAGCTGTGTTTTGATCTTGCCCCGAAAGAAGGAATGTGTCGGCTAGCTAGCTTACTAGCTAACAAGCCATTACGTTAGCTAGCTTGTGAAGTGTCGGCGGCCCATCTCAGCCAGTTAACGCTAGCTAGTTAGCGGTATTTTGCTAACAAGCTAGTTAACGGGGGCTTAGTCTAATTGCTGGCCTGAAAACAGATTTTGTATGGACAGATGCTGGTATCCGTTTTCTGTCCTAAATATGATGGTATTTTGCGGGTTTCTCTATGGCTGCGCTTCTGACATGAATATGAATTGAGGAATGTTATGGAAGCTCCGTTAAATTGCCAAGCATCGAAGGCTACATGGGGTGTTAACGTTAACTGTTCTGAGCAATAGACCGAGCCGCAAATGGCAGGAAATTAGCATGACCTGGTGTGATAAGCGTATGCCACTGCTGTCAGCAGTTTTGCTAGATTCACTGAGATAATTGGAAAGCTCAAATGACTGTCTTGTCGGAATTCGAGCTGCACAGCAGCCTGTTGCAGATTATTTAATTTGTAGGGAGTGTACTGGGAAACGGGAAAGGTGGGCTCTCAATCCCTGAACTATAAACTCACAGTAGGTCGCTCAATCATGGTGATTGATTGTCATAGTCTCCAAGTTAGTTAGGCATTTATGCAGGGATGCTCCCTCTCCCAAAGGTGCTTTTTCACCCTGTGTTGATTGAAACGATGCATCTGCCTCATCCTGTGCCCTGAATCTCTCATAGCCCAGGTTTGGTGATGAGATACAGACTATAGCCCCACTTCCCCCTCTGAGCAAGCCTGCTGTCTGGGGTCTTGAACAGGAACAGAGACTGGGGGTTATTTTAGTAGGTGCTCCCTTTCCATCCTATCACCATGAGGCCTACTTGCACTCTTGAAAGAGGATGTGGTTACAGGTCAAGGCCACAACACAGATGCATGAGAATGACTGGCGGTTGTCAGTTGCAGATCTTTCTCAGAATTAAGTCAGCAAAGTTTTTTGTCGAGCTTCAGTTTTGTTATGACTCAAGCCCTCTCAGCCTTTCAGTGTATCTAATAAAATATATAAGAAGTAAGTATGTAGTTATGGGAGTGATGCTGATGGGTGGTTGGTTTCATAAGTCATTTTGTATGTCAGTCACATGCAGAATCATGACAGAAGATCGTGGACAGTTATTTTGCTAGCTCTCTTCTTTGAGGTGGCTTAATGTCACTCTACCTGACTTCACACGTCGCATTTCCCCTTTGAGTTTCGACTCCAGAAACATCCACGTTACTTAGAATTATTGATTTCCTGAGTGAGATAAGTGCAGAAGCTAGGTTGGCTGGTATAAAGATCAGCCCATTTTGGATGAGATTGTGCTAATTTTCAATGAAGAACTTTACTGGCTCAGTCAGCAGAGAGCCTGACTGAGCCAGTAAAGTTAGCATAGGGTTATTTCCCTGAAGTAAGTGGGGTGTTTTCTTTATAAGCTTTGTGTAGATGAGTAATCGCATAACACATAATGCGAGGTTTTGGTGGAGGTGTTGAGTAACTACTAACATACTATCAATGTGAAAAAGTATCTCACTACTTTTTTTTTTCTCCCCCCAAACCGCAAGTGGCTTTGCTGAACGCCTGTAATTGCCATGCGAGTCACAAGCAAATAAGACGATAGCATAACAGTTGTCAGGATGCATAATGAACGGATGTGGGTTTTTTTCACCATCCGCACTGGGCGAGAGAGACTTGAGGGCAGCTGTCAATCACACCGCCCTGCTGAGTCAGTTGCTGTGGCGGCTTCATTGCCATTGGATTGGCCCCGCTAGGCAAGGAAGGAACACAGTGATAGTGGGTCCTGAATTCCAGATGATATAATGAAGGGACGTTGATGTCGTAGTTGGGCACTGAAGCCTCCTGGTCTCTCAGCCTTTACCCCGCTCTCTACTGTCAGTTTTTTGTAGTTTGAGACACAGCCGCTCCAAACGCACACTTTGTGCAGCCTCTCTGGCACTACTTCCTCTTACCATTTTCAGCCTTACATGGAGACATACCTTCGTCCATAGAGGGTGAGTGATGCAGTGATGTCACATTGGAGCGTGTTTTCTGTGGCGTGTGGCTTTCCCTCTCTCCTTATTTGCTGGGGTTACTACAAGAGCAGAGCGATGTGTTTGTTTTGTTGGAAATGACAGTGTGTAGTCGAGGGCAGTGGAAAGAGGGAGAGGTTTGGTTTTCAAGGGAGATGTCCTTACATGGCCTTGAGTGTATTTGTGTGTGTGTGTCTGTGTGTGTATATATGTGTGTATACAGACAGTTGAGACTGTACAGCTTTGTGTGTAGTTGCTATGAAAGTACAGACGAGGTGTTGGAGAAGGAGCATCCTACTCATTTAGTTGAGTGGAAAGCACATGCCTATAAGAAAGGGGTAGAAAGGAGCCAGGTGATGCCTAATTGTAACATTTGCAGAATTAGTTTGAACCTAGATCGGTAGGGTCATTCGGGTCATGCAGGGATTTGAGATGTGGGAGGCTAGCATGGAACATGGGATTTGACTGTGCACTATTTGGAGGAGTGACTGTCCTCCATAATAACCTGTGATGCATTCTTATAATAATCTTAGAGCTGCTGTCTCTGAGGGAGGTTCCCTGATGTCATCCGTATTTGCGGGGATTAGGCCATAGTGTTCATACAAGAAACATGATGTATGGCTAGCTGATAAGTCGGACCTAGCCTAAATCTACGTGTGTGACATTGTGTGTATGACACTGCATGTGCAACACTGTGCATGCACTTGAATCTGTACTTGAACGTTTACATATTGAGTGCAGCGCCGACTGTTTGCACGCCACTTGTACGGTCCCGTGCTTTTTTTCCTCCTCAGAGTAGCTCCTCCCAAATCGTACAAGGAGAACTTCTCTTTGTGTGTCAAGGATTAGTGAATATGAATTATTCACAGGCCAAGCTTGATATCCCACATGGTCGCCCCTCGTGACTGTGGAGTTGTGGAGGTCCTCAGTCTCTGTCCACCCCCCCCGAGGATTTAGACGGAGTGTGCCGTAAAAAGAATGGTGTAGGAGGAGATCATCTACTTCCCAGACTGGCTGGTGATTAGCTTTTGATCATTTGCAAAAGGCTTGATTATCAAGCGAGGCCATAGCTACTGTCTTCTTTAGGTCCTGCATTTAGTCTTGTAAGCCGCTTCATGAGTCTCAGCCCAGCCTTCGTGCCAACATGCTGCACTTTTCAACCCATGACCCAAAAGAGAAAATGTATTCTCTCACCTTGGGACCCATTTTCATTACAGCATCAGCTATTACTATTCATGGATGTGGGAATCTACCAGAAGTGGTCCTCTGGCCTGTACTTAAAGCAACCTGGTGCTTCAGAAACTTACAATACAGTGTGGCTACAGCTTTCATCATTAAACGGAAAATCCAGTGCGACTGAATATTGCATAAGGATGAGGATAGTATTGTGATTCAGTACTGAAATCCATTACAATTTACTTTTACTTTGTTCATCTTTGATTTGACTGCAGGGAAATGCTGAGAAGATTTCCCCCAAGTCAACAGAACACCAAAGTGAATTATACCAATGAGGAAAAAATAAACATGAATCCATTTCTAAATGAAATTCAAGACATTTCATCGTTTAAAACGCTCTTTTGCGGACCATTTTATTTCCATTTTTAAAAACATAATTTGATAGAAAGTCATTATGTGGTTTTTCTGAGAGCAAACTAAGAATCAGA
>CABFOQ010021539.1:0-49280 GCA_900660455.1 Gephyroberyx darwinii
AACACAGGCGTGCTTTGTGTCCCCTTTCTGTTTCCTCCTCGCTCTTTCTCTCAACACACATGGGGCAGTGCATCGCTCCAGTGGAGTGCATGGGGTATGTTTGTTTTGAACATCTTTATCCCTCTCTGGCTCCATCACTGAGCGATTACATAACCCTCCATACCCCTCCCACCCAATTCATCTCCCTTTGACGCTGCTCTCCTCACTGCTGCATCTGGGTAAACATCACACATTGCACCGCCTTCCATTCTTCCATGTCTTATGTAAAACAACATGTGCAGCTTTGAAAACACTTTAAACATGAATAACAGTCCATATGATGGAAGTATGGTTTCAGGGGCTTTATTTGTGCTCAGGAGCTCAAATAGCTCTCAAGAGCACCCAAGGAATAGATGGTAACAGAGCATCAATATTCATGCACCATTATGCTATGAAGAATTTATGAAGCAGGAATGTTCCATGTTTCTGCCCCTTCCTCCAACCAGACATGGAGCTCTATCGCCCCTCCCCTGTTAAGCCAAGCTGGCATCCTCTCATCTCAGACACTTCACATTGCACAGCACAATGTTTCTTTGAGGGGAAATAAACATAGAGGGTCCGACACTTTCCCAGATAAAATCTGTCCTGCGCTACATTTCAGCCGATGGAAAACATTATTTACTAACGTTACATAACATTTTTGAATATGCATGTGGTTGCAATCGCAGGTCTAAAACGCTCTAAAATAGGCTGTGTCAAAGCCAGGGCCTCAGAGCATGTCAGACAGATTGCTGTGTACTGTTCTATACCCTCCAAGTACAACAACACACTTCAATAATCTGGTACTACTGTAAATACCAACGTTGTCTTAGTTTATACTGCCACCTGGTGGAGAGTATAAACTACATTGTATACATTGGCCAACATTTAATTTCCCTAACATACTTTAAAACATATTAACTATCATAAGACTTTTCACATCTCTACACAGTCTTTGCGTAAATTACAGAATATATGCTTTCTATCTTATTCAATGGTGAATGATCAATTCACTTGTAAGTAATATACACATGTTGCCTATGATCAACATATATATTTGTTATGAGAGAGAGGGAATCCCGACTGCTCTACTGCTGCTCTACTACAACGCAGAGCCGTAATGCATGCTGGGACAGCAAGTGTTCGGGGGAGATAAAGATGTCTTAGCGTCCAAAGGCCTCAGGCTGACATAGCGCCACTACCCCTCCCAAAACTACTCTGTTGTGGGCACCACCAGCTTCGAAAAACCAGAGTACAATAAAATAACTTCAGCCCTTAGTCCTCTGTACACAAGGCACTACTTATTCTGCTCCTGTAGTGGGTAACTATAGTATGTCCCATCTGTTTGAACTTTAGAAACGGTATAGTACTTTATTTTACAATTCCACCGGTCTAAATTGAGAAGCATTGATATCTTTTAATAGAGGAAGCATTGCACACTGCCACACCTACAATGAATGCATGCATGCAAAAGATATAGAGGAAGCCTGCAAACACTGCAGTTATAGCCAAGGGGGAACAGCAGACAGAAGCAGAGTCATCAACAGTGAATGTTTAATAGTCTCTAGGGAGGCTGATGAGCTACAGCTTCAAACAGCCATTTCATAAACATAAATGAAATGCTTTTCTGCAGCTGAGAGCATGACTGTCCAATCTTTACATTTGAGTAATATAATCTGTATGTGTTGTAACGTCTAATTATCACTAATGCACTAGGGCAAAATCATTTGATGAAATGCTTCACAGCAATGCATCACAGCTAACAAAGCTTGGATGCAATGATCCCATTTAAACATCACAATAATAGCTCAGACGCCTTATTCACGCTAAAGAGTGACAATTCTCATACAACCAAAATGGTATTTGATACTCACCAGATATCCATATAGAAGGCCATTTTGCAATGCATAGTCAATCCCAGACAAGGTGGCCAGGTCCGGAAAAGAGCGAGAGAAAGACAGAGAGTCAGTTCAATAAAATACATATTTTTTATGAGTAATAGCACACATGGTAGATGGGTAATCAAATAAAAAAGTGATAACAAAGACAGACACAGGTGAGAGAGAAAGAAAATGTCTTGTTGATTGCAGTATGTATGTATTGTTGACTGATAAAATGGTAACTGTCAATTTATCACATAACTGGTAAGCCTGATTCACAGTGTGAATCGCTTATGTGAATGTATATCACGCTGACATCCTTACAAGAGTAATAAAGTGATGAAAACAAAGGCCAAATAATTATAGTCTCCACTCCTCCAGTCAAGTCAAAACACCATGACAGGCTCAAAAACACTTGTCCAAAAGGTTGCAGGTCTACAGAATTGTGCGTTCAATTACCAAAGGATTGTTACGGATTTTTTTGGTAGTATATCGGCCTATAAGTATATTAGGCCTAACGTTACCAGTTTTACACAATCCCATTGAGTTTGCTGTATATCTTTGATTGTGTTTTGTTGTTTCTGACCCTTACAGTTAACCATTTGTGGTCCTTTTGTCATGTGGTTATCTACCAGTATCCTACACTTTGCAGTGCCGTTCCTAATTTCCTCACTCAGACCAAAAATATCCCTGACCTCGTCGTGTTTGACATAATCCTTCTAAAAGCAGACTACAGTGCAGTGCTGAACTCTGAACGAACTGCGGTTGTTGTCGGTAAACGGGAAACGAAACCTCGCCGGAATTGGTCGGAAACAAAAACAACACTGACTGGGTAGGTGAGTCTTACCTGAGCAGGCAGATGTGTCATGTTTGCTTCTGCCCCAAGTCCGGTCCCATAATTCCGGTGTTTCCTTTCACAAGTTGGAGACTGTCGATGTAAGATTTCCACTGGGGTGGTGACGCAGCCGCAATGACGAAGCACTAAGTAGTGATGGGTGGAGAGCAGATCAGTGTTGGGCTCGTTACTCTAACGCCGTAATGCATTACTCGTTATTCGTAACGCTACTACCCTTAGGGACCAGTAATTCCTGACACACAACTCGTTATATTACTTTCCCTTTATGCCCCCCACCCCCAAACAAATAAATAAATATGTCAGTTGCATCTTCTCTTTCCTTAAAAAAATCGGGAAAACTAAATTACATCTTCGGTGAATGATCAGGGAAACCAAATAACGTTGATGTCCAGTGTTTTTGTTATCCTTTCATTCGATAAAATCAAAGTGGTGGGGATACTTAAGTCAACTTTTCCGCCATTTTCACATCTAACATAGTTTAAACGTGAGTGGATAATTATGCTGAAAACTAATCTGGGAACGGAGGTGAGGTGCTTTTGTTTTTTGATAATTCAACTTCAATTTGACAAAGAGCGTGATAATAAACGTAAATTGTATCAGTTAGCAAGTTAGTTGAAATTGCAATTCGTTACATTACTCGTTCCTGGGAGACTAACGCGTGGCCCCTCAATATTGGGAGGGTGCATTTACAGCACGAGCAGTCAGTGGGGTAGTCAAGATGCTGGGGTTGTTTTCTATGGTGTAGTCAAACCTATGTAAACAGGTGCAGCTTCCCTGTCCACTACTATGCTGGCTAATAATCACCTGAGTCCTTGGCATCACTGGAATGTGCGGTCAAAGAAGCCTTTGTACCACTAGGCCAGCTTTTGGCTACTTCTGCACTGCGGCCGGCCACAAGTAGAATACATACGCTAACATTACATAGGCCCTAAACATGTTTCACACACCTTGAAAAGGATGGGTCGGGATAGCCTGCTAGCTTTGAATATCAAGGGAGCTTTAAATTTTTTTAACTATGGCTCCATATATGTGATGCCTCCTGAAAAACAGCGTGAAATCCCAAAGGATGAATCAGAGCGACTAGCAGAGAGACTAACAGCTGCTACAGCTGGAGCATCTGTCTGTTAGTGACAACCCAGTGGCCAGGATTAGACATCTCTATCATAGATAGATAGATAGATAGATAGATAGATAGATAACAAAACTATAGGACTGCAGGCCAATATAAATGCGGGCTTAAATTCAGTTTTCACAGTGAAGACAACACCTCTCTTTATTATCATGTTACACAGCCAGGATCCACCCAGTCTGCAGATTAACTTTACTGGGTTAGCCTCCTGGGTCCCCGTGCGCAAAGATAAGAGCAACTGCCAAACCCAGCACAAGGACACACGCACACGTCAAGAAAAAAAGAGATAATTTCACTGATGTGTGTTTGCTGGTTCAAATTTGGGGAGAAGTCTGAAAGCATTCAATGATGATATGAGAACAAATTGAATAATTAATTTCCATCCTGCAAAAAATACTTCAGAATATGTTTAAAGATATGCTTCAAAATGTACAAAAAGTACAAAAAAGTACAAAAGTGCACTGTTTACAATATCTGCAAGTATATCCAAAATGGCAAAAATATCCAACATTTGGCCGCTGGAAACACTTGTCCAGTAAATGTCATCTGCGTGTAAAAGCACATTTCTGGTCAATTTGTACAAACATACCTCTAAACAATTTGTCGGAAACTATAAGAGATTTTTGCTATATGGGTTTTCAATATAAGCAGATGATTTAAAACAAGAAAACCTCAATCTTAATGTCACGTTTATTTTAGAACTACCAGAATATAAAACTCAATCATTATATGGACAGTATAATCATAACACCAAAAAATCTCTTTTGAAGCCGTATTCAACCTATCTGGATGAACAGGCTGATGGCAGACATGATGGCTATTGTTCAGGCCAATGTGTGAACCAGGAAGAAAGGAGAGTAGGTGCGACAGTCCCGAGCTCTGCCTTTACATGCTGCTTGGCTGCCGTAACACTGAAGTTATGACTTTACTATGGCTGATAAGGGTCCACTTTTAACTTCATGTATTATTTTTTATCTATCGATTGGGGCAGCAATATTTCAAATACTGGAAGAGCCAAATTGGAAATCGGCCAAAACCGACTATGCCCTGGAAAAGAAAAGACTTTTGAATACATATGCCTGCTTAACCAAGGAAGCTCTGGATGACATTTTGGAGGTAGGAACAATTTTACTGTGATAGGCAAGACAATCATGTAGCCTGTTAACACTGTTTGAACGTTTTAGAGATGAGTTGGACATTTATCAGATGAAATGAGTGGTAAAATAACCTAAAGTAGGTTTATAAGTCATGTAAAGATATAGAATGACCAACAAACAAAAAAAACAAAAAAAACATTTGTTTAACAAAAAAATAATAATAATAAAGTCAAAGAATTCTCATTTGTTTTCTCAGTATATTATAGTATACTATACAAACCTGAGCCAACACATTCTTGAAAAGAGAAAGCATGTCAGGACACATCAGAACCAGTTTTGCTGCTTAGAAGTAGAAAATAGCTACATATCTATCTACAGCAGACCATGAGAGGTTTGGTTTCTATGTTTACAAGTCATAAATGTTATGATCATGTTTGTTATAGCACAGGAAAGTTAGGAACATATTGTATATAACTGAAACAATGCATGTTACCACCTTGGTAGTGTGCTTAACCTGAGGGAGTGTCACTCTCTACTTCCCTACCTCACTAGACCAGACTACTGCCAAAGTCAGCCACAAATATTTGAATATTTGCATAAGGTGTGTTGTAGCAAGGTTATGTGAGCAGGGCATTAGTTGTGAGTGTGATAGGATAGGATCAAACCATTCTCAAGATCTGTCATAAGCCTGTTGTGATTCAGAAATGCTTGGTAGCAAATAGAGAAATAGTTTCTGCCAGTCGCTTTTGAGAGATAAATGTTTTCAGTATTCTGAATCTGAACTAATCTTTCCTTAAGTCAAATGTTTCAGGACTGTTTTATGTCATACCACACATCTAGGTAGTGTCAAAGGCTGCTGGCCAAGGTGTAACTATCACTGGGGAGAGGTATATCCACACCTGGGACTGGGGCAACTCTGTCATCTTTGCTGCCACTATTGTCACCACCATAGGTTTGTGTGAGGCATATATGTCGATAACATCATCTTTCCTGAAACAATATTAGCCTTATTTAATTTATTTGTATTCATACGACATATAATTGTATTCATTCATACATTTTATTTATATTTTTATGTATGTGACTACTTAGACAAAATGACTTCCATGAGTTTTAATTTGGCAAACCTAATTAGGTCACAGTGAATAATTCTGCTGAAATCATGTTTGTTGTTGGTGAGCCATTGTATAAGCAAGGTAAGGAACGTGGCTTCAGGCATTTCATATTCTAAAAGCACTTTGCATTAAATGCAGTTTGCCAAAGGAAACTGACTGAGACACAAACTTTCCTCTCCAGAATATGCAGGGAAAGCCCCTCAGTTATTTCCCATCTCCTGCCTGACTCCCTCCCTTGCTACCTCCCAGTTTTGTGATTTAACACTTTCTCTTACAATCTGTAGGTTACGGTAATGTTGCTCCAAAGACTGTTGGTGGCCGTGTGTTCTGCATCTTGTATGGTCTTTGTGGGATCCCACTGTGTCTGGTATGGATAAGTGAGCTGGGTTCATTCTTCGGGGACCGAGCCAAACGTCTGTCCCAGGTCCTGATCCGTAAAGGCATTGCAGTGGTGAGAATTTGACTCAAAGCTTGAGTTAGTTGTGTTCGCATATAAAAGGACGAACAAAAGGCATGCTATTGTTTAAAGCAATTGTTAGATGATGAAATATAATAGCAAGACATTGTGTTTATTTTCTCCCTTTTATCAGAAAAAGGTCCAGTTTACCTGTACAGCCATCTTTCTTTTATGGGGGGTGTTGGTGCACCTGGTGATCCCTCCATTTGTTTTCATGTCTCTGGAGGGGTGGAGCTACCTGGAAGGCCTCTACTTCTCGTTCATCACCCTCACCACTGTCGGCTTTGGAGACTATGTAGCAGGTAGGTTGGAATTCAAAATGGAAGAATTTAGCACAGTAAGCTTATATGAACTATATAATGTACATAATGTAACCCAATGCACCATAGGTAATGTTCTTCGAAGGTCATTCATGGTTCTGAACATTTTGTTTGATTTCGTACTTTGCAAAAACACCATACCAATGGCTCTACTCTCATTTCAGGTGTTGATCCAAACATAGATTACCCACGGCTGTACAGAGTCTTTGTGGAGGTATGGATCTATATGGGCCTGGCGTGGCTTTCTCTGTTCTTCAGCTGGAATGTCCACATGGTAGTGGAGGCCCACAAGGTGCTGAAGAAAAGGAGGCAGAGGCACAAGTTCCTCCTGGATGAGCAGCTTGCAGAGGACAGGGACATCCCAGACGCAAGGCCCACCGTCATCGACATCTTCAACTTCCTATCTGAGAAGGAGGAAGACTACAGCACTATCATCAAGGACATTGGAGAATCGGAAAAGAAGAGAAAGCTTTCAGAGAGCTTTAGTCGCTCTAAGAGCTGCAGTGACATCTTGGTGACTAACATCCAGACTCTGGATCACTCTCCACGGCGGAGACGCAGACTCAGTATCAGTGAAGTGTTCATCAACGCAAAGACAGCCCTGGACACAACTGTAGAAGAAGAGAGCCTCTCACTTATCCAGGATAGCAATGGAGACCCTGAACCAGCAGAATGTCCACATAAAGATATTGTAGAGGACAAGGGCAGCTGTGCATTTGACTCAGAAGATTGCATCGTCATCATCTGTGGACCTAACAAAGATAGTAAAGAAGAAGAATGTATCCAGCATCCTGCTGGTGGGGGGACTAGGTTTACTATATCCAAGGTAGTGGAGGATGATCCGATCAGGGATAAAGATGAAAAAGGGTAAAAGATCTTAACGTTTAAAAAATTGTGGAACCACTTCTACAAAGTTTCATGAGCCGGGAAGGTAGACGGAAATGTCAGGCATTTTGACATGCAGCAGCACACTCACTACTGTGATGTGAAGCATGTTTGTGTAGCAATATTTGATTGAGATTTATTTTTGTACAATATTGCCTAAATTCATGAATACGTATGTTATGATGAATGATGAATACTGTTACTATCAAGAGGACCTATGTTGGTTAAAGGATACTATTTCTGTATTAAGTAAGGCTGCACTGTCACTGATTTACCTTAAAAATCACCTTACAAATTGATTTGATGCCATCTCTTCATTGTTAGCCACAGTCAACAAGCTAATGTAGGTGAAATTTTACTCTCTCATTTTACAAACAGTGAATCAAGATTTTATTTTCTTAATATACTGTATCCACACAAAACATTTAATTACATAACATCAAGAGATTTCTATTCATAAAAAGTGGTGATCACAGAGTACAGACTACATTATACATAAACTACTTCAAATCACAGAGCAGGGCTTTATGGTAGACGGTGCCAATGAGCAACTTTCCCCCATAGGGAGCTGCTACGGAGGATCCCATGATCACACTGCCGTTGTCAGCATACACCTGGGTCACCACTGGCTGCTCAGAGTGAATGTTCTGGATCTGGATGACCTAAAGGAAACATACATGATAATAAGAAATATAAATTGCTGAATGAAATTATCAGGCCTGCAAATGGAAATTGTAATCAAAAAATACTAACCTCAGAGCCAGGTGGATCTTCAGGGTCATTTTGAGATAACTTCATGCCATTTGGATGACAACCCAGCCATAAGTCACCTGTCTCACGGTCCACCTCGATGTTGTCACAGAGCGAACCGACAGCTACAGACTGGTTGGAAACATTACACACATGAGACCTGATAACGATCTTCTAAAAAATATGATCAAATAGATCAAGATAAATTTGTCATTTGTAGGGTTTGTCAGTAAAAAGGTATTTCAGTGATCCCTTTGTCTTTGCTGTAAATGATAGGAAATGATTATTGTATTACCTTAACATGCACTAAATGTTCCCCTTCTAGTCTCTCAAAAACCTCTATCTCATGGTCTGGTATATCTGAAACATATACATACCTGAAGAGAAAAGTATTTGTTTTATTATATTAACACTTAATAAGAAACATGGTGCTGTGAACACACACACACAGATGTCTAGTCTTCAGACAATAAATATGAAATAAAACATAGAGTAACCTTTTGTCAGGTGACATGTTGATGCCATTAGCAGAAACAAACCCGTTGGCTACCACCCTCACTTCTTCTGGACTGTAGTAGACCACATCACACCAGTGAAGACCCACGATCGTGAGCAGAATGTGCAACGCCTCATTGGGAAAGAAATGGTCATTTGTGGCATAGAAGCTCTCCACTCCAACTGCAACAATGTCATTCACACTGAGAGAGGTGATGAGTAAGACACAAAGCATACCGAGATTGTCACATAAAAACACCTCTGTGTAAGTCATACTGTAAAGGGTCTTCTACATACCTATGAAGGAGGTGATGGGTAACAGTTTTCTGGTGCACAATTGTATTCTCTCCAACAAGTCGAAAGATCTCTACCGTGCTGTCATGTTGAGGGTGATTGACAACGAACAGGTATACAGAGTCATCTGCAGAGGTAAGGAACCGTAAATAAGTTTTGTTATTTTCCCCAGAAGATAAAAATACACATGCACATTTATCTCTATCTTGTAGAATGGTTGAACCCAAAAGGGGCAGGAGTTGACCGGCACCCAGACAAAGAGTTAATCTTATAAACTTAAATATAAAAAGAAAATTCCAAACTTGGGCAGGGGAGTGAAATCAGAGAGATTATCACTCCCTAAGTTCCCTTTGTAAAGCCCCATGCACACTCAACACTGACACCCAACACTAGCATTTTGGTGCTTCAGTAACTTTTCTACATGCGTGGATAATATACAAGTGAATATGATGATACCGACTTGACAAATGAAGGAGTAAATTATAAGACATGTCCTCACAACAAGACACAATTCTGAACAGCAATACAGATATTAATTTGATATAAGAGATGGGTTAGACTGTTGCCCATTGACATTGTTAGCTTTCATTTGTAATCAGAGAAAGCCAGTGCAAACATTGTCACATCCTAGGCAGCTCATAGAACTAAGACACCTGATAGCTAGTCTACCTTTCCAGTCCTGCTCTGGCCTCTGGTGTTTTTTTGTCACAATTGTATTTGCAGCATGACGTCTGGGAAAACTGATCTGGTTAAATGGTGTAGCCTATTCACAGGATTCCCTTAGAGCATGACACAGAACACCTTGGCAGAGAAATAAGGGGAAGTTGGAGGACGGCGCTATGAGCGAGCCACCGGCATCACAAGACATTTCAATCTCAAGACAAAAAAAGCAAATAACAAAGCAGTGCCAGTATTATTATTTTGCTTCGTGATATATTACCTGTTAACAAGACATTTTTGTTGGATCTCTGTGCTTAGCTAGCTTACTTATCTCTATTGTGAAAATGTATTGTTTATATCAATTACAGGCCACCGTAAGCTGTTGATTTTGTTGCAACTCCTTAGTCGCAGAAAGAGGTTGATACCTTAATGCCCCTTTAAGAACTGTGTTTTCTTACACAGGAATCCATTTCATCTTAATCTGGTGTAGAACGTTATGATTCAGAAACTTTCTTTGGATTCTGGGAACTAGACAATTGCTTTCCTTGCCTTTTTTGTGTTGCACATTCAGATTTAACTGTCTTGGATCATTTGTACTTCACCTGCATCATCAATGTATACACTAATGCCATGTGGATTGAAAGAGCTGAGGTCCAGCTGTCCTTGGATCTGCAGCTCCACGGGTCTTGGCCTGGGGTCCAGCAGGTCCAGAATGTAGATCTTCCCTGGGTCATCGGAGAACGAAGGCAGTCCAGGATACTTCAACCCCTGTGTGGAAAAGACTATATGTAAGAGGGTGGTGCTGCCGCATGGGTAATTGTCCTTGAGGAGGAATATATAATGTAACATATTGTAGAGGAAAATGACATTGATGCAATCTCAAAACTATCCAGCTCAGCCAAAGTCTTGTAAACCTGAAGAGATGGCAGTATAACAGTGGTCTTAAAAAAAACAACATACTGTGCTTATGATGGCCAGTCCATCTCTTAGTATTGTGAGATCCTCTGCACCGCTTTCTGTACAACATTAGAAACATGAGGTTACCATTTTCAGGTCTTCAATTTCAACACTCCATTGCCCTTTACACTCAATGGAAAATAGTTGGTATGACTGCTGACATTTGACCTACTCAGTATCTCATCTGACTGGACTTCAAACTCTATAGCAGATTTCATGTGTAACTAGCATGTGTTTAGTGCTTGATAATGTAAACTTAAATGTGAAAATGTTGTTTAAGATGACATGAAAGATACACAGCCAACAATGCCTACCAATATTCTTTAAAAAATGACAGTTGAGGTGTTTCACAGAAATTTCTCTGGAGGCAAGGGTCATTTCCCTGTAAATGAAATTAAAATCTTTCAAAAGACCAAGCAAAACCAAACCTTCTGCATTTATGCTAGATTTTATAACTGTCATTAGCAGAGCAAGATAATCTTAAAAGTCCATACTTCATTTGTCAAGCACTGTAAGAAACAGCAGTAGATATCAAATGAGAAGCAGTAATTCTATACTACCCCTGGACCCCTTACTTTTACTTTTTCTAAACTTATTTTTAAAATTAACAGTTTACCTCAGTTTAAGAAATCTTTGGCCGACGAATGCAGCAAAGGCTGCAATAAAAACAGCAACATGCGTCTTCTTCATGGCAGACCTTTCCAAATACAAAGGTTGCACAGGAACAAAAAGTTACAGTTGCAGAGTTGACCCACAGATGGAG
This sequence comes from Gephyroberyx darwinii, assembly GCA_900660455.1. Lineage (NCBI taxonomy): Eukaryota > Metazoa > Chordata > Actinopteri > Trachichthyiformes > Trachichthyidae > Gephyroberyx > Gephyroberyx darwinii. Next base: position 11,677 of record CABFOQ010021539.1, read on the forward strand.
ACAAATGTACACCTGTTTGTTTTAAATGAACCCGATTCCACACCGACAGGGACCCAGCAGTAAAGGCAGGGACACAAGGATCATTTTTAGATCATTAAGGCTTTAATTCACCAAATCAAATGTTCAATCAAAATAGAAAAAACAAAGTTGCAAATGTTTAAAACACATAAGCAAAGAAAAAGGACATCAAAAGAAATACTAACCTTGAGCCCTTTAGCTAAATTGAGGTCAACAAACCAATAACGCAACAGAAGTCTGAACTAGTGATGTTACACTTGATACCGAAGACTCCGCGCGTGTCGCAGTTTAGGGCAGTTTCCAGTGAACGTGAACCTCTGTATCTTGGCTTGTGTAATTTTAACACCATTACGTCATCGATGACGTTTGAAGCTTCATCCACGGAGTGCTTTAGCGATGGATTCGGGGTTGGCGGACTGTATATGAACAGGCACATGAGAGCATTATAACAAGCTGTATTTTGATGCTATACACTATCAGCGATCAGAAAAACACGAAGAGCAATAACTCATTGACTAACTTGGGGACCCCGCCATTTCAGCCACTTAATCTTAGATGATCAGTGCAGCAGAATTACCCACTATGCCAGTGAGAGGCTGATGCAGAAGCTGATGCAGCAGTCGCTTTGGAAAAAAAGTGTCTGCTAAATGACAGTAATGTAACAAAATCTAGAGCTCATTGTCTCAACTCGACTATGGTTTTATATTAGGTCATAACACCGATAGATATGTTTTCATTTCTTTATTGTCATTATCCACATTAGTAGTTTCATTCACTGGCCCAACTATTACACACATCGCAGCCTTCATCTACAATAGATTTGCCTGCTCTATTCTTTTGACCAGCAGGTGGCCCTAGTGTGCATTTGAGGCCTCGAGAAAAATAAACATGCTTAATCAAAATGGTGTTGGTGATTATTTGTTTATGCCTGTTATGTACTGAAATGAACAAAGTAAATTACTAACCCTGCAGTATGATGTCCGCCATCGGTAGGGCCGTCACACACACCAAGGAGGTTACCGGTTTTGACATCAGTGTATCAGGAGGAATGCCTGACACCCAAGGAGAAACCGAGGGATCAAAATAGATTTCAGTGTTCTATTACTTGGCCTCCTATAGGAAATACATTTAAAAAACTTTATAAAAAGACACTGGCACAATATAGACAGATCCCCTCCTTAAGGCATATTTAAGATCAAACTGCAAGTCATCTTCAGACTATCACTAAATATTAAGTCTATAGTGGTACAGTCAGATTTACCCTCAGTGACACCTCGGACTACCCTAAATATCATCCTGTTTGCTTGGGTGAGATTCCCAATGGGAACTATAAGTGTGGTGGGCAAGCACAGTGCAATTTTAAGCACAAATGTGCATCAGCAAACACTGTAGTAACATCAGATCTAATATGTGCAGCCGGGCCATAATGTATCCACATTAAGTTATATTGGCGTGGAGAAGGAGGGACCCATGTAGAGGAGACTGGTAATCTTTCCTGCACAAGAGAGATATTCCTGATTTATGATCGGAAACCATTTAGCATGAATTTGGACTAGAACTTTTCTCTAAAAAATGATTCCTGTGGAGATTAATTTATTCAGGATTTCAGCTTTCAGATTCCTATAACACAACTGAACCAAAGAGGAAGCCAAGTGTGTAACAAGCAGCACTTTTTATTGCCTTATCTCAGGCAGACATGACTAATTGTAACAATTTTCTTTTATCGGTTACAGTAACTCAAATTGAAAAACAAACATGAAGTTACATACAGTGCTGTACATCTGTAAAGATTTTCCTTTTTTCAAATGACCATTGGAAAAAAACTTCCAATCATCCCATAACAATATGCTCGTTTGACAAGGAGATGCATTTACAATTTTGAGACTAGTGGTTCTCTTGCCTACCTATGTTGAATGAAAATGACTAAATATAATGGAACACAAATCATAAGCAGTTACAATACACTTTTACATATTTGAAAAATGAGAACCACCTGATAAACACTTATCTTGCAAGTCTTACTTCCAGGCAAATTTACTCATCTGGGAAGTTAAATCTTAACTAGTGTTTGAAACCATTTTCAGATTTACCGTATTACCCAAGTCTGATGACTATAAACTCAAAGGTTAGAGGATAAACTGCTTTACAAGTGTTCTACGCATTAATGTGCTCAATCATCAGTAACCTATCACAGTGACAGTCCTTTAATCACAATCAGTGCTTAAACAAAATGTGCAGGGAAGTAAATCACAATGCCCTTGGCAAATTGATCCTCACTTAAAATTAGTGTTTTTTTGATTCGCTTGCTTGTTAGGAATCATACGTAATCACAGGTACTGACTACTTCAAATCACAGCACAGGGCTTTATGGTAGACAGTGCCAATGAGCAACTTTCCCCCATAGTGAGCTGCTACAGAGGATCCTATGATCACACTGCCGTCGTCAGCATATACCTGGGTCACCACTGGCTGCTCAGAGTGAATGTTCTGGATCTGGATGACCTGCCAGGAGAATACAGATGTGAGTGATTCAATAGCACTGCAGAGTTTTCATTTTGCCTATATTCCTTGTAGTGTCAGAACCACATTGGCGTACTGGTGAAAGTGAATGGACAAACCTCTGCTCCAGGTGGGCTATCCCCTGGGCTATTCAGCAATGCTTTCCATCCGTTAGGGTGACATCCCAGCCACAGGTCACCAGTTTCAGGGTCAACTTCAATGTTGTCACAAAGTGAACCGACAGCCACAGACTGGTGAGGTGTCAGGAGAGAAGGTTATCACAACAGAGCTCATACTTATGCCATGGTGTCTTTGGGTTATGTTCAAGAGCATTTGCTTTGCACTTCAAGTAACATTAATATAGTTCTGTCACATATTAATACCCACGTTATAAACACTGATATAATAAAGGGAACAACTGAAGTTCTTGAAATATCTTTTTACTGCCATTTCTAATATTTACCTTCACAGAGACTAAAGCATGGTCCGATTTTCTCTCCAAAACATGCACGTTGTGGTCAAGTATATCTGCCATATATACATGCCTATAAAAGAAAAAGAGCATTGTGTAGGACTCAGACGTTTGGAGCATACATGACCAATAAGCAGAGCCCTGCAAGTTATCGTCATACCTTTTGTCTGGTGAGATATTGATGCCGTTGGCAAAGTAATATCCCTCAGAGACCACTTTTACTTCTTCAGGACTGTAGTACACAACATTACACCAGGGCTGACCTAGTAGAAGCTCCACGTGTCTCAGGATTCCATGGGTAAAGTAGTGATCATTGGTCGCATAGAAGCTGTCCACTCCAACTGCAACAATATCATTCACACTGAAAGACAGCAGAAATAATTATATTAGCCATGTATTTATGTAGAAATGTAGTATAGTTCCTTCATAAGTACATCTCCCTGTTGCCTACAATTCATGGTAGAGTTACAAATTAATTTTGTCCCCTCACTGTACCTGTAGAGAAGTTCATGCTTTATGGTTTTCAAATGCACTAGGGAGTGGTCCTCCTCATGAAATGTAAAAAGCTCCACTTGGCTTTTATGTTGAGGGTGATTGACAACAAACAGGTATATTGTGCCATCTGAAAAGTGATGAGACACAAGGGTTAAAGCTTCAACCTTTGGCATATAAGAAAACACCAGCAAACAAACTCAAGTGCCAGTCTGCTAACTGAGAAATACACTCAACTTCAAGAAGTGTCAAGATCTGTAAAATGTATTTTGAAATAAAAAGGAAAGCACAGCACTTCGCAGAAGAGCACTCCAAAGAAGTGTAAGTGGATTGTGAAAATGCAGTTGGTTGTGCCTGCAGGCCTGGGATCAAGTCCCGTCAGAGCTGTCTCCCCTATCCTGTCTCCCTCGGTTTTCCAGCTGTCAAAATAGATTAAAGAGTGAACTGGCCACTCTTCTTTAAAAAAAATAAAAAAAGAAAAGAAAAAAGGTTGGATGTATAGATAGAGGGGCAATACTCGCATTGCTTAAAATATAAATTTCAATTTCTAATCAAATTCTCAAAAAGGTACAGAGGCTAAAATGAGAATACAGTCTTGTTAACTGTCCTAGCTGCTGCTAGTTACATAAAGAGTGAGAGATGATGCATGAATAACTTCCTCTAAATCAGTAAACGATAAGAATGATTTTTTTTTTTTTAATTTCTTGAGAGAAAGAAAAAAGAATGAAATGACCTTTTTGACACAAACGACTAGCGAGCCACTGGATAAGGGTCTTGGCTCTCCTGATCTAGCTTCTGAAGACTTGCATGCACATGCGCTTGCATGAGCACATGACATTTGTGAATCTTGTTTTCGGTGGATTTTAAGTGATCTCGCGTTTACCACTTGGATCGGTGTAGACACTGATGCCGTGGGGATTGAATGAGTCCAGATCAAAGTTCCTTGGCATGCGCAACTCCACTGGTTTCATTCTAGAGCTTTCCAGATCAAGAGAGAAGATCTTTCCTGGATTATCTGAGAATGATGGCATTCCAGGATACTTCAAACCCTAGAAATATAAAACATATCTGCCATGTTACAAAATAATTTTAATGCAAAATTAATTTGGACACTACTTAAAGGAGACAATAAATTACCTCTGGGACAGGGGTGTGACTAGGATTGTTGAACAACAGGGGGCTGAGCAGGGGAGACTAAATTCATCAGACTACATGCATACATACAGCCATGATAATATAAATCTGAGCAAGATAGAAATGTTCTGGGAGAAAGCATTTAGCCCCACCTTTGACTGGATTAAGAAATGCAACATGACAAGTTCATCCAAACTAATGAACAGATTGATATCAAGAGTTCTGATATCAGGGTGGTTTGTTGATAAAATAAAAAGCTGCATCTATCTTAACTCTCTTAATTTAAGCGACGGTGTTGCACTGTGATTTTGTATTGATGCTTGTTCACCTGGCCTTATAATTCTCTTGTGTCATGGGCATAGATTTGGGGCTCCACAAAGGGTCAACTCAAATGCTGCTACTTACAGTGCTGATGAAGGCAATCCCGTTTGGGAGAATTGTTATATCCTCTGATCCATAATCTGGAAAGAATTGGAAAGTTAATGTTTATTTCGTATAAAGAATAACTTAGTTCTAGTTGCATTTTGCTCCGTACTTACCGAGATTTTTTAGCAGATGACAGTTAGGGAGGTGATTCTGTGTAAGTTCTCTGGATGCAAGTGTCCTTTTCCTGAAATGTTTTCCACCCAAATATTACAGATCATCATGTGGTTTTCCCTTACACCTTACTTTGCATGATAGTAGCTGGCGTCGTCAAACAGGATAGTTTTTCTCCATTAATATGACAAGCGGGGTATAACTTGGCTAATAAATAACGCAGCGTCGTGCAACTTTTCACTCACTTCAACACCCGATTCTTTAAATGTTGGAGTTAATGTTGAAATTACCTGAAGTTTATGAATCTCTCTCCAATCAAAGCGGATAAGGCAGCTACAAAGAGTGACACGAAGACAAGCTTCCCCATATTAAAGGTGTGACAAGCAAGTGAATGTGCTTAAACAACAATCTTTACATAAAACCGTACTGCAGAGGCGTTACTGGCGCTGCCTTCCCTTACTGCCAGAAATAACGGAACTCCAAATGAGCGCTCACGAACGCCCAACAAAGTGGTAAATGTGACCGGGAAAGCCAGGATTTTCCAAGATATCCGCGTGGCAGGCACAAGACGCTTAGGAGGTATATAATATGTACTGCTGTATGTAGTTGTCATGTATTTCTGTGCATATCTACGAGTTTTCATCTGGGATATCCAAATATACATAAACCTTTGGTTTATTTATTACATCCGTTACATGGTTGGTGTGCATGTGCATGCATTCCCTTCATTCTGCTGCTGCAGCACAAACTTTGTACCACTTGATTTCTAAAATAAAGCCACGACAGCACAAAAAAAAAGTGTTGTAATGTCCATTCTATTATTACCCAAATGCTCGACAAGCAGTAATTTCATTTTTTTTCTCGAACTCAGAATGGGGAGTTTACGAGAAGCACTTGAAGGCAGCATAGATCCGACGGGTTGGCGCTACATCCGGAGCCTCCCTCTTCATGGCAGCCAAAAACAGATCTGGGATCAGATTGTTACGAGATTCAGAATTCAATACATAAAACGGTTCGTGAGTTTATTGCAACAGCAAGCAATGTGTGGCAACATTCAAACATTGAAGACACGACAATTGTGCAATTTGTCTAGAACAACAGGTAGGGTACATTCGATCCGTCAGATCTTGTTGAATACTTGGGTTTATAACAGTGTGTTTAAGGATAACAGGTCCATGTTGCTTTAGAATCTTTTTTCCATTTTTTCCAACATTAGTCTTCTCTTTTCATTTCTGGCTAGGGACCATTCATGACTGTTCATTTAAGTATAACAGCACTGAAATGTAAAGAGTCATAACTGACATTTCACCTTTGTCAAGGAACAATCTCACAAGGCACCGGGCCTAAAGTTTTCACCTGAAATGTCAGGAGTTATCTCTGACTGTGCCTAAAATTTAATATTTGATTTTTGTTACAAACTGATTTGCAGTACATTTTCATTAGAGCACACGGACATGCAGACTCACTTTTCCCATTTTATTGGAATTAGGTGTAGCCTAAATTTTAGTGATGGTTGTGCATATGACCACTGATAAGAAATACCTGTGCTGTGTGAATGGTCACTCTAGTCACTCACTTTTTAATCCAAGCTGAAGAATCATCGAATGCACCCTTTGTTTTAGTTTTACTTTGAAACCACTCATAGTTCCAAAGGAATCCAGTCAACAAACGGGATCAACAATAACATGTAGTGCCCGTCAAGACCTGTTTAAATTGTTTATTTCTGAAGTTGGTTTTTTTTGCAAGTGATGAGACTCCTCCCGACATAAAACAAAAAGTTACAAAATTGTCTATGTAATCAAAATCATGTGTAAGAGACTTCATAAAAAACAAACATGAACACATACATACACATACAGAAGTGAAAGTAACATAAAATTGGCAAACTATTGACCCTGTGATACTCAGCATTGGGTGCATGCAACCTGACAGTAACTGTAGAATATCTACAAAAGTCCAATTAAAGAATGATAGCATCTAACAACTTCAAAACACCAACATCTCCTGCACATAACAGTGTGTGTGCAATCACTGAGCACTGTTAAGTGGGGTACACCAGACTCCTGACTTGTTTTGTGAAGTCGTGTAAAGGTTTCACAGTGTAATACAACAGCAGGATCCCCCAACAAACTGTTTCAAGCAAGACTGTATATTTGGAACATACAAAATAAATTTTATTATCCATTCTCTTCATGTCTACATCTTATTAGAATTTCTAGACACTGGCATTGTGAAATAACACACCCAAATTAATTCTAATAATCCTGACAGGTGCAACAATACATTTCTGTCAAGTCCAGATGTCAAAATATAATTGAACGTGAAAAGCAATTTAATTCTTCTTTGTTATTCTCAACATAAAAAAGGGGAGCCATGGCCCTGGCCTTCACTGAGAGCTGGGCAGGACATGGCCATGAGCACACACAAACACAGGAGAGGAGGTGTCTTCAGGGTTGGGCCCCAGTGGCTGCTGGGACTTGTGTGGCCAGAGTGTTGGGGGCAGAGATGACAGGTGATCCAGCAATGTTAGCCAGTGGCTGTGAGGAGGACATTGAGGTGATGCCTAGAGGTGACAGGAGATCAACATTTTGATAATTTCAAAATGTTTTAAATTGCGTTTCATCAATATCTCAAGTTACAGATGCAACGTAATGTTTTCTTTCCCTACAATCAGACAGTGGCCAGACTGTGAAAAGATTAAATAGAAGTATAGGCTATTCCTTAAATGATGGAGGTTTATTCTGAGGACCCAAGGCTCAGTAAAGCTAAACATGCTGTGGTTTGAAGTTAAAGACCCGAGTGCAAGATGACTTACCGGCCATCATACTTGAGGAGCTGACTGGTGTGGAGCTGGCAGCCATTCCCCCTGGGGTGGCCCCCCTTCCCTGATCTTTGACGATGAGATCTGAGAATAGAAATGCATTTGAACGCCCCATATACCAAGGAGATATGTTGATACAATCCATCCATAGGAATTAGTGCTCTCAACTGTGGTTAGAGGCAATAAACCCAAGCAATAAATAAGAGATACTTTAGATAATAAAAAGAGGGAAAAGCGAGCGTACAGAAGTAGGGATGATCCATGGCCTCTCTAGCTGTGAGGCGGGCTTGATGGTCATAGCGCAGTAGTTTGTCCAGGAAGTCCAAAGCCTCTGTGCTGACCAGGTGCTGGTTCTCACTGTGCACAAACCTCTCCCATCTTTTGCGGGAGTGTCTAAAGAATGAACCAGGGATGACGATACAAAATGCATTAGTTGGCAAGATATTTATCAGTACTTGAGGTGAAGAGAATCTGGGATATTCTTACCTTCCCAGAATGTCATTGAACCGTGGATCTAGTTCAATGTTGTACTTGTCAATGTAGTCATACAGGTCCTCAGTGCCAAGGACTTTTGCAATTCGCACAAGCTGTAATTTAGAAGAAAAAGAATAAAACAATTAAAATAGTGATACCAGTCATCTATGGAATCACATGACAAATGGCATTTCCTACATTTTGAAGGGTATGGGGGTTCTTTCAACCCAGATCTTTGCAGTTTGTGGTGTTACACCGAGCCAGGTATTGGGCCGACAATGATGTGCAGGTTTTGTTAATAGTCAATACAGTTTGGGGAATTATATTTTGGCTGTTTTTATGCACGTGAAATAATCTGACTGAATCAATTGAAAGAGAATCCCATTGTTACCTGTATCTCACACTGAATTGCCTGTAGCCATTTGCCACATGATGACAGATGATAGATATGACAGATACAATTAGACTATGGTTGGATAGGCCTAATTTAATGTTTAATTTTGTTTGTTATTCACAGCACATTCTTTGATTCCCTTCATTTGACAGGGAAAATCATTTTGTGATGACCAATTTCATTTATTAATTTCTTAAAGTTTCTGAATGTTACTATTGTGTTATGCACCATTACCCGCAATGTGTGAAAATGTTTCAGCTCCCTCTTTGTCACATTGCTTGCAAAACACAAGCTAATGTCTGCAACAGGATATCTGAGCACAGCGTGTAAATCGTGCCAGATGATAAATTGACGTTTCACCTTTCCTTCACTATATCTGCAATCTAAAGGATTTGGTGAATCCCAGTTTTCACTACGTGCCAATGGAACTGAATCACTATTTCAAATAGAGTGTCAGATAGGCTTTACAAAACAAGCCCAATAAGACAGAACAGGACATGCTGTATGGTGAATGTTACATTAACTGGTCAGTGGCTAACAGTTGAAGAATGTGGGAGTACTGGTCGTGTAACTATCAATGTGAAGCAGAGGAGTGCTGAAAATGCAAAGCTCATTAAATGCTTTCCTGAATGAGTAAAGATAAAAAAGTAAAGCAGCAACAGTAACTTGACCCTTGCAGCAACAAAAGATGCCACAACTCAAATGGGTGACCTGATTCTTCGTACCTGATCGTAGTTGTCATGTCCGTGAAAGAAGGGCTCCTTCCTGAAGATCATGCTGGCCAGCATGCAACCCAAACTCCACATATCCAAGCTGTAGTCATACATCTACAAAATGTATAGGGATGAAAAGGTTTTATCTACCCGATGACTGCACTTTTGAACAAATAAACTCATCTATAATAATACTAATCCTGGTTACACTTTGACCATCCACTTCTGGACTGGCATAACCAAACTTGTAGAGGAAGAATATAGGAGCCTTACCTGGTAGTCTACCAGCAGTTCAGGTCCTTTGAAGTACCTGGATGCCACTCTCACATTGTACTCTTGGTTTGGGTGGTAAAACTCCGCCAAGCCCCAGTCGATCAGGCGGAGCTAAAAGTTAAGAAAATACAGAGTTGAATGTATTTGATAGATTGTGATTAGCTTGTGTCACTGCAGGCAAGACTGGTATAAAAAAAGTGGAAAGAATGTGGTACTATACCTTTCTGTGTTCGTGGTCAATCATTACATTGTGTGGCTTGACATCTCTGTGCATAATCCCCATACTGTGGCAGTAATCCAGAGCCTAACCAAGTAGAAAGCAAAAAAAAAACATGTTAGAGTACAGGTAAGTATTAGCACATGGTACCCTGCAACTGATGGCAACTAGACCTTTGTGAAAATGTTTCTGGCAAATATTTCACCACCACTGCAGACCAAGACATTCAAATAGACATCACAAATCAACACCAAAAGCTGAGTTTCTTACCTTTAAGATTTCATACATGTAGAACCGTATGTCAAAGTCAGATAAGGTTTGATATAATTGCTGGAAAGAAAATTCATGTACCATTAGATAAAATTATTGTGCATAAATGTATCTCAAATGCCACATGCAAAAAAAACCCATTGATCCCTACCTTGAAGTCTGTATTGTTGACATGTTCAAAAACCAGAGCAGGGGTTCGGGACTAAAAAGAAAAATCAGACCAGATGTATGGGTGTGTTCATGTGTGGCACCATGTACCTATATTCATTCTTAGACGGTTATATAAAAATAAGTGCAAAAAGGAGAAAAAAATTACCACAGGATCCTTGACAATATCTAACAGTGAGATGATATTAGGACCACCCCTCAGATTCTCCAGGATCTTGATTTCTCTCTTGATTTTCTTTTTTTTGACCGGCTGTGGAGAGAAGCAGTCGTGTGATACATGAAATGTGCATTTAACTGACTATGAAACGTTTTGACAATGATCGTGTCGCCAACATAGCTGTGTTATGTTAAATCTGTTAAAAGGTGTGATTTATTAAGTTAAGTTTATTATAAAAATCATTTGTTCAACTGCAAAATTGCCAGGATATTCAAACAATAATCTCTATACCTTCAGTATTTTCACGACCACCTTCTCATTGTTTGTGATGTTTATGGCTTCAAACACTTCACTATATTTGCCTCTGCCTAGTTTTCGGACTAGTTGATAGTCGTCTTGGTTCCTGAAAAGCAAAAAATCATGGTGAACATTGCTGAGTTGTTTCAACTAGCAATGTAAACAAAACGGAAGTGAAGTAACGGACAATAATACTCCACCGTACCCCCATTCAACAACATGGGACTCATAGTCCCAATATTCCCGAGGCCTCTGTGTGTTTACATCAGGGTAAACTCGAGAGCGGCTTGGAACAGGGCCAGACATATTCTACACAGGATCTTCTCTAAATCTCCTAAGACAAGACAAAAAATATCCAAAAATTGAGTCTTGAGAATATAGCAGGAACAATGAAAACCATAATGTGACTTATGTTCATTGTCATGTAACTCATTTCTAAAGCCATTTTCATACAAATGTAGCATTAAGTATATTTCAGAACACCAAAAGAATATATAGTTTTAGGTGATATGAGGTAGCCTACTACGATATAAGACAAAACAATACCTTGGAGGTTCCCTCCAGGATGATGGTGATAGATGAATTCGAACAGGAGCGGTTGAGATGCCTTTATGGTAAGAAAACTACATGGGCAGATATGAAAAAGACAGAATTAGAGCCTAGTACACTCCAATAATGTGCATTAGTTTAACATTACCCATATGATATAGGACTGAGGAACGCTAATCAAAGTCTCAGAGACAAAGATGTTTACCTGGGAACTTAAATTTATTCCACTGTTGCAATCACGGTCAGTTGTTCTGGATAACAATGTCAGTTAAATGACTCAAATGTAAACGCAATTGTTTCCAAGATGATGGGAGACCGCAATAATAAAAACTGAAACCGTGGCTCAAGTCAAAGGACAAAAGACGGCTGTAAAAAAAACTGCCTATCAAACTAACTAAGTGCTGTAAGGATGTGTCTTTGTTGCAAACTCTAAATATGTGTGTTTGAACATGGCGTTATAAGACGTGGAGAAACCTGGATATTAAAACGGGGCATCCAACCGATCTAATCAGGAGGTACGGGGTTCAATACAGTCATCACTGGGGTCTACACCAAGGCAATATCTTCTGCTAAAAGAGAAAGAAAAGAAAGATTTAAGAGGATCAATACTGCAAAATAAGCCAACAAGAGCAAACTATGTTAGCTAGCGGGAACTAGCTCATTTGATACATGGATTAAATGCGTCTGTGCGCCAAACATCCGAGAGGCAAATTGTCTCTATGGTCCAAAACACTTATCCCGTGCTCTTATAGGCAGCTTGCCCACATGATACTCTATTGCTACATGAAGTATACGCACAGACCCTATGTGGCCCAAGGCCTGCACAAGTGTAGTGGCGCTAGCTAGCAGGCGAACTGGGCAGCTGGTCGGGATGCTAGCTAGTTAGCATTATCGGTTCAACAGCAGAGGGAAAAGCCGGGTGGAAAGTCACAGAGAAATTGCGAGCTAACTCGCTGCCATATTATGAGACCATGGTGGAAAATAACAACAATCCACGTCAAAAAGAACCCAAATAAACATTGTGGTGGTTACTATTAGTCTAACGCTAGATAGTACGCTTCAAACAATATATTTCCTAAAGCTAAAAAGTGCTAAGCTAGCAGGCTAGGGGAGTGAATAGCTGGCTGGCTGGCGAGGCAACTGACTGACAACGCCTTGAGAAAACATCCTACAACACTGTTATCGAACAGTAGTACGGTAACGCAGTTATGTTACGCGTTTCCAGTATTTCTCTCTAAGTAAAACATCCAACAGCACTTCCAAACACACGCGGATTCATGGTTAAATAGCCCAATTTATATTACCTCTCAACGTTGTTGGGACGTCAATATGGCGATGCTTGGGATCAAGAGCTTAGCAAACAGCCTTTCCTGCAGAGGGCGCTCTTCTTTTCTCTTTCATGGGGGAGATTAGAGCGCCTGCTGCCGCCAACAGGTCTGCGAGAGGCAGAAACTTTTTTTTAGAGCTGCGTTCCTTTTTATTACATCACATCTATTTTCTCTTTTATTTTTTGTTACTTCCACCGTTTACCCATTGAGTCATTCATTCATTCATTCAATCCCTTCAGTCTCTCAGTGCCCTATTACAGGGGTTCCCAAACCTTTTCATATCAAGATGCACTTTTAACCACAGATCCTCATTTGATAAGACTCACAGTGAACCCCATCTGACAAGATTTTTGTTGGTAGTTATGATTTAACTACCAATATATATGTAATGTATATGGGGTTATATGAAGCAAACATTCATCCTTATTCATTCTCTCCTGCTTACTTGTATCAAGTTAAGTAATATTCAAGCCTCTCAAGGGCCCCTAGTGGTCCCCAGACCCCATTTTGATAACCACTGCCTTAATATTTATACTATGACCTAAGACCCCTAGAGCTACACATTGAGAAGAGTTAAAGAAGTGTTAAAATTACACAGTTGCTACCACATTTTCAACTTATTCAACACATTTTCAAATACATCTTGAAGACATTCTTGACATCCTTGAAGACATCCTCAACCCATGTCTTCTATGAGAGATTACTTAAATGTCTAATAGTACCTATTTGAAAAGGTCTTTGTTTGGGCAAAACTACACTGGATAGTTGGCATAGTGGAATATTGACAGAAAACAATGCATGCTCTGTGTAACATTAAAAGGCTATCTCAATAACACAGGAGGAACGACCAGAGGCATTTTCTCTGAACCAGAGGAAGACTATTCCTTTCTTGTACCTTTTGGGTGTTGGGGGCATCTGTTTTAAAATGAACTGATATAATGAATAAGCCTTTGTAAACTAATTACAGCTTGAAGTCATTGCTCATCTGGCTACTCATTCTTAAATGATTCCCATTGTTTCTAAGTATCATGCACTATTAAACCCATAGAAACAGTCTTTGACTCAATTCAACTCAATCTGATAAGTTTTGTCAAAAGCTGTCATTAACATGGATGAGAACCATTGGAGGTGAAGATGCAGCAGCACATAAAACCCCAGCTGTACTCTTGCTGCCACACAGTGAACATTGCTGGTGGCCAAAGTCTACGATGAAGCTGTAAGTTTTGATATTTTGTTATATGTTTATTCATATCTTTTTCTCTTTCCAAAATATCAGTGAAAGTTTGTTTTATTTTCTAGCAAAAAGAAAATTACGTAATGATATAAAACTTGACATAATATATATTTCTTGGTGAAATCTAAAAATTATTGTGATTTTATTTGTTTTAGCTCCCTGTGTTGTCTATTACTTCTTGCACTTGCAACTGTTGTGTTTACCAGCCCAGTAAGAGGTAAGCTCATCTGAAGAGAGAAAATATTTCAACACAAGTGTACTATATGTGTTGTAATGCATTTATTCAAGTAACACCGCACTGACGATAATCATTTCCCTTTCTTTCTTTTCAAGATCGAAAAAAAAATGTGTTAAGCTTCCTGAATGGTGAGTATTTATGTTTATATATTTTTGAACTATATATTGCCCTATACATGCAAAATAGTGCTAGCATCACTGTTTCTCAGTATTGTATTGCATTGAAAATCAATTCTGCAAAATAATACAACCATGTCATTACTGTTGTTGTAGAGGCACTTGACACGACTCCTACTGAAAAAACCTTACCTGGAGATTTCACAGGTTTGTGCTTCAAACTTCAGTTTTCTTACATCTACTCCAAGCAGGTAGGCCAAATTATGTGTCATGTTTATCAGATCCTGAAAATACATTTGGATCTTCGATACAAAGATTAAGTCAGAACAGAGGAAGAAACAGAATAACAAATTGTTTGCCTTCATATTGTTTTATTGTTGAGATTAATCTTCAGATAAAAGCAAACAATTTATATAATTTACAACCACCTCAATGATTGTCACCATATATGGCTCTTTTCCATAGCATATCAAAACTCTACAAATGATGGGCAAGAGGAAAATTCAGAAGGTATGTTTTAATGTTTTTTTTGTTTTGTTTTTGCTATTGATATAAATATATGTAGTGTACAAAGCAATACATATAAGTAATTATAACATTAGTTCCTTTCCCTCATTGTCTTCAAATTTGGACATTTCAAATGCTACACCTGCCACAAACCGCTGGATTAAAGGAGGTTAACATTGTTAGTATTTCATTTTAGATAGTACTCACCTGCAATGTTGCTCATTCACAGATATCTCAGAGCCAAATTCCACCGTTTACTCCCATGGGTTCACAGGTATGTCAGCTACAGTTCAATAACAAAGGTCCAAAAAGGTCTTATACACTTAGATTTAAATAAATGTTTTCTCAACATTTCAGATCCAAGACTATCTGAAGAAAACCTTGGGGGTGAAAGCAGAGGTACAGCAGCCAACATTAATATTGCAATCTATACTGACAGGTCCATCAATATATCTCAACATTCCTCGAAGATGCTGATGCAGATGTTTCCTCGTAGGCCCCAAACATTGTGCAGAAAATAAAGTTTAGCCTATTACTGAAACAAAACACAGAAACAACCAATAACCACTCTCTTCCAGATGCGTTGAAAGACCTTGACAGCTATGAGACCAAGATTCCTTATGCTGTGGGGAAAGCTCAGGAACCGTCTGAGAGGAAAGTCATAGTGGACACAGACAGTATGGAGGCAATGGGCACGGCCAGCAGACTGGTTCCAGCCCACGGGAGCACAGAGGCCCTGGTGGAGACACACCGAGCAAGCAGGGAGCTCATCAGAGTCAGTGGAGCCCAAGTGACTGAAAATGCTAGTCAAGACACCAATCTCCAAAGAAAGACGTCACCAGGAAGAGATCAGCTCCTGCACCGGGTTGATGGGCTGACTGGCGTGTTGGCCCTAGGCACAAGCAGAGAGCAGCTGTATCAGGACAGTCTTGAGGCTGTCAATGGTAGACCTGCTGCGGCTGGCAACAGCAGAGACGTAGACTATGATGGTAAGACCTGATTCTATGTAAAATTGATCTTTCCAAGAATTAAGCAATCAAAGTCTGAAAAATTCATCTCAATTTCCCCATAGAAACTAGAGAATTCATCAGTGCTGAGACGTATCCAGTAGGTAAGGTGATTTGGAGATTTGGTGAATAATGGAAATGGTCTGTGTGGCCACCAATACGCTAACTGCCACTTTGAACGGTCCTTTATTCTTCATTTTCCTCTCTCTTCTTTGTAATTTAGCGCCCTCCAGAGGACATGCCCAGTAGCTTGTCTGTGAACCAACAGCAGGGGGAAACAGCGCCGCCCGGAAGATCAGGCTGTGGAAACAGCTCTGTGACATGTTTACACATTTCAAAGAGATTTAAGTGTCACGTGATAATGAAATGTCAACCTCACATGATTATAGAATAAAACTATTTCCTAGTATTTGCTTTGTCGACATTCTTCTGTTACAGTGAATGTGTTGTTGAATAACACTGTGGTCGATCTTTTTTCTCTTTTCTCCAGATTTTATTTCATAACTAGGCATTGACAACACTGGTATTCATGAGTCAGGAGCTGCCATCTGTTGACTCATAGGAAACAGACAAGACGGATCAAAATATCTCCTGGGACTTTTTCATCCCACTTTTGGATTTAGATTTATTGTGTGACATGTGATCATGTCACAAAATGTCACTGACCTAACCATTATGAAAAACATGGAAATTGTGGGTAATACATCTTTCTTTCTTTCCCAGGTTATACAATATAATGATTAAGTTTACAATTAGTTAAATACAACTACACTTTTGAAGAGACAGTTAAAAAAATACAAAATAACAACATTTTAAAAATGTAATGCAGAAAATATGATCCATAACACAACACCATACAGTTGAAATATAATTCCACCACATGTAAAATGCACATATATGTTAGCTTTTAATGATGTAGAATAGAGCACAAATGCCTACAAGATTTTTTGGCACCAACAAGACGACACTGGCATTGTTTCCATCCACCTGTTTCACTTCCTAAAATGTTGAAGATCACTGTACACATCTGATTGGACTCCATGTAACTCCTACAAAAAAGTACATTCATTTAGAAAACATGGATACCTGATTTACTCGAGACAATATCACAGTCATATTCGGTCTGCTTTACCTGATAAGGAGATTCTGTGATCTCTGGTGTCATTTTCTTTGACATTTCTGAAGGTAGATTCCCTCTACCTGTTGAAAGGGGTGAGAGGGCACAGGGATAGATTCAAGTTTGCAAACGACCTCACCTACTGACCTCCTACCATTCCCACCTCTCATCCATCACACACACACACACACACACACACACACACACACACACACACACGCTTAGTCCTCCTCACCATTATGAGAATCCCATTCTCTCCTTCTCTTCCGGAAAGTTGCAAAGCAGAACACAGAGATGGTGATAAGGACTGTCAAGATGATGTCGCAGGCAATAATGCCCAATATGGACCCCATATCTATTTGGTAACAGGAACCACATTCTGTGAAAAACGTGTAAAAACATGAGACTGCAAACCAAGGTACACAACACCATACCCCACAATCCTCCAGGAGCTTAAGAATATTTTTATGAAAGCTAACTACCTTGCTGTTCCCCTGCGGGAGCTGAAAGACAAAGTTAACAACACATTAGATAATAACTGTCAAGACAGTACTTACTATTGTACTAGTATCATTCACACTGCCACACATCACTCACCAAATAAAGATCCCACGATACAAAGGGTGGTGGACATCTCCTCGATGTTGATGTTTGATAGAGGAGGAAATGAGAGGAGCTGGTTGAGGGTCACTGGTCCTCGTATTCTGCTCCAAATTGCTGTGATCTTGTGTCCATAAACAAAAATTGGAAACCAGAGGCAGTAGGAATTACAGACAGAGGGCTGTCCACAAGAGACACTGGCAATGGTGTTATGGTACTCAGAGACTGTGTTAGGAGGAAGAGGGAACCCAGTGAGAGAAGAGGAAGCCAATGTTTCTATTTCTTCTCTGTTACGTCATGTTCACATGGGTGCTATTGGTCTATCCTGCTGTAATCAGTGGCAGCTCTTTCAATTTGGTACATTTGGTCAGTTAGGATTCAGGTCATTATCTGACTTTATAACAGTATATGGATTATGCACCGTAAGTGATGTGAAGATGAGAAGCTACAAGTTCAGATACCCTGCATCGTCCGATTCTGGTAAAATAGAGATCATCATGACAACCTCGACCAGACCATTTCCTCATGACCTGTGGTTTGCTGCAGAGGCTTGGTTTCAGTCACTCAGTCACTCCTACTGATTGTTTGAGTGTTTGTTTAACCACAATTTTATCTGAAGCAATAGTTTAACCTGTCAGCAAAATGAAAGCAACACCTTCACTGCTTTTATCCAAGAGGCCATCATGTGAAATAAATGATGGTTAATATGGTTGAGAAAACACGTAGGTTGTATTTTTTTTTTATTTTTTTTTTTACGTTTCTTCAAAAGTTTTCTTTCTTTAAATTACTTACATTTCAACAATGAATCCTCCTGTAAAGTTGTACATATACAGTACAATACATACCTAATACCTAATACATATCTTTATATCTGAGTGAGAGGGAGAGGGAGAGGGAGAGAGAGAGAGAGAGAGGCTAAACATTTATAAACTCAAGGGAAATTCCCTACACAAATCCCCTGCAGCTGCTTCCCAAATTTGTATGAAGCTGAGAAGAGACAGTTCAGCCTTCCAATCCCACGGTTGGCCTCTTTAAAAAGTCTACCTCCAGTCATCTTTTCAATAGGGTATTGCCCAGAACTACTAACTACAGATAGACTACCATCACTTGCTTCAAACAACATAACAGAGCTACAGAGGAGATAAATCAGACAGATAAAAAAGATACAGAGCCGGCTAGACAGTTGTGTGTGTGGGCTATGCAGTGCGAGAGGCCAGGGTCAACATGTTATCTTTGTTTGACTAAAAGGGCAGATGGACATTTAACCACAGAATTATCTCAACACTGCTTAACATCATCTGCATTGCATACAAACTGTTCCCCTATTGTTAGTCATACTGTTGAGGTGCCACTGTATTACAGCATGATAAGATGAATAATACAAATAAATATGTGACATACAGTATTGTGCAAACATTTTAGGCACCCTAGATTTTTAGATAATTTTGGTCTTAAATGTTTATTTTTTTGTTTTCTGCATTTGTGTTTTACATCACTGCTCTTTATAGCAATTTCTGTGATATTTAGAAACTTTTCATTCCATTATTTTTGAAAGCATCTTTGCTTTATGAAATTGTTTTACATGTGACTAAGACTTTTGCACAGCACTGAATGAATAGAAAAATGTGCAAGTTAACAAATCAACAAAAAGCAAGCATATGAACTCCCCATTAACAAACCAACCAACCAAATGACCAGCCAAATAATGATACATATACATGATTGTGAAAAAATATCTATCTGTGTCAGTGAATGTGAAAACACCACTCAACATAATTCAACTATAGCTACAGATTTTCACAAGGAGATGACAGTGATTTGTGTTTCAGATTTTGACCTACAATGTGTTGAGGCTCAAAATGCAATTGTATCTACACCTAGCTTTATGCATTAACAAGTGAATGCATGGCTAACCACTGAATGCATCAGTGGTTAGTTTTGATTCTCAGATGCTCAACAGGAGTAACTAGACGCCCTTACACACCCACAGGTTCCAAAATACATCCCACAGTCAGGAATACCATGAAGCATCTATGTAAAGTCATGATCTTAGGGCTTTCTTTCAGGAGTTAATGTACTTGGCCAATACATTTGATTCTGATTCTAATTCCAGGCCTTGTTGGGACATTTTGCCGACCTAAAAATTCAGTCAACTGAAGAGGGTGCTACTGACTTGAGTAGTATTCAATTCAATTTGTAATGCACAAACTGAATCAATGTATTTAAAAACTGAATTTGATTTACCCAACTTGAATTTGATTTGCACAATTTGATATTAGCTTTTGTCTATCAGGCTTTGCAAAACAACTTCAGGTATACAGCTGAACAAACACAAGAACACAATGTACAATACAATACAAGTCTTATAAAGCTTTTATATAGTGCACTAAAAGGCAGACATATGGCCACGATGTGTTCTCTGTAATGGCAACAATTTCCCATGTCTGTTGAATCTGACAGTACTTTTCTTTTTATATATATATTTTTTGCTTTGTGTAAATTCAGAGTTTCCAGTATGTTTGTTGTATGTTTAATAAATTAAGCAGAAATACCAAAATCTTTTTTCTGAACAGGTTGAAAATATGTTCAAGACACTAATGGCAAATCAATGCAAAACCAACAAGTTTATTCTTAAAGTTTAATTTAAAACAGTTGAATTTATCTTAGTTTACATTTTGAAATCTGATGAAACATGTAGGAGGCATGACAGAGACCTTAATGTAGCTAACAATATCACAAGACTTTCTGGATCAACAAAAAAGTTAACTTAAACCTAAACTTAAACTTAATATACTGTAACATCTTCAAATGTTGCTCTGTAGATTAAGTCTTGCAGTTTGCCCTGACATTCATATACACCTTATCAGCTGTAAAGAGATGAGGAGAGAGAGAGAATTGTTATTGAAGATATAAAGTTACCAAATGCACTAAGAAGTTATTGAGGGGGGAAAATAAATAAAGTGGTGTTATAAATTATTAAGTTCCCCACTTAACCTTAGTGAAACACCTTTGGTAGAGATACAGGAGCAATGAAATATAAAAAAGAAAGCAGGTCAACATGTGGTCTATACAACAACCTCTTCATCTTGAATACATTTAACCCAGCAGCCATGATGAAAACATGCTTGCTTTTCGGAAAGCACCGCTCATGGCCCTATTAAATTACCTTTTTCTTTCCTCTGACGCCGGCGGCTGGCACATTGGTAGGTGACAATGACAATGATAAGGGTCAGCACCAAGTCTGCAGCGACGATGGCAGCCAATGTCCCAGGCTCAATCCTGTAGCAAGACGAACTGTCTGGTAGAGGGACACAGACAGGAAAGAGGAGTGGGATGGTACATAAGAGGTCTGATGTGAGAGAGAATTGGAAATAATGATTCATTGTGTCGCCGGTTGTCTCAGTGTCGTCTGCATGTGTTTTGTTTATTGCACTATATAAATTCAGTAAGCGTTTGGTTACAGGTTCAAGTCCACAGTTTGTTGTACGTACCAGTGTCAGCCATGCCCACCTCTTGGAGAAAGAGAAAGAGAAGAAGAAAAAAGTGTCAATCACCTCACTCTGTTGGTTCACAGCTTCATGCAACACAGAGCTGAAGTTGCTATCTGCTGCAACATGTTTGTGGTTTCATTTTCCTGATAAGACCACCTTAATGTGTGTGTGTGTGTGTGTGTGTGTGTGTGAGAGAGAGAGAGCGAGAGTTAGAGATAGAGGAAGAGAGATTAACAGAGAAACAAAAATACATGACTTCATGAAAGCTTATTTACCGCAGAGAGAAAGTAGAAGAACCATTAACAATCTGTTGTCTGCCATAGTCTGTGTGAGAAATCAATCATGTGCTTTCTGAAAGTGAGAAAGGGATTACTTTACCTTGTGCTGCATATTTTAAAATGTAGGTTATTCAGTATACATTCACAATTTACACCATGTTTTCATGTCCTTGTAATTTCATTTTATTTGACTTCAACTAACTTTCAACTAATAACACTTAAACCATTCAAGACAGTGAATGTATAAAAGTGTTGACCTTTTCTTTTTCATCTTCACACCTACAGTGGCATATGCAATGTGCCTGTCTCAGAATGACTCATGTTGCTTTGTGGGAAGCTGAGAAAAACGTAAAAATCATATAAATTCTTATTTTAATCTTTCCCCAATATGAAATCATTGTTGTACTTTTTCAAACGTTGTAAAAGTAAAGAATATAAATTAAGTCCAATCAACTTCATTTCATGTGTATTGTGATGTGGTGATAGTTGTGTAAACTAACGAATGAAAAAACTAGATACATGATCATCCAGATGCTCTCGACATTGTATGGTTAAAAGGCTAGGATGAGGAGGAGAAAATCAGTTCAGATCATCATACCTGACTTGGCTATGGCGTTGCCCGTCTTCTGGATAGTTGTGTGCGATTCTGGCTTACCGTTAGTTTTCACTTGAGCGCTGACGTCAATTTGACTTACTTCCCCTGCCTGAACAGTGACTGAAATGCTGCCTATTTGTGGGCATATAACCGCAAAATATGTATAGACCAAGATAGATTTCACACAGGTAAGATTTTTTTGAAATATAATAGTAAAAAAAAGTATAAAGTGCATTTTTGACTCATAGTAATGATAACACAATAAGTGTCAATAATCTCCAATTTGTCCATACTGCTGAAGGGTAGACCCCTGCCTAAGACTGTCTCATTTGAGGAGTAGAAGGATAAATAAAAACGTTTCATGACTCCGTATCAATTTTCTCTACCTGTTTACTAATGGCTGGAAAGCTACAATACTACAGAAGTGTTTGGGGTGTTGAATGTCATCCATGTGCCCATGTTTGATTCCCTCTAGCCACTACTGCCTCTTAGTGGCCAGCCACCATCAACAACAAAACCGTACATTTTGTTCAATAATTTTGATAAACAGCATTCAGGATGATCGAAGCAAGATTGTATGCCCTATTTATTTATTTATTTATTTATTTATTTAGCAAATATCATCCAAGCAATAAATACGTCCAACACACAAATAACAGATACAACCTGTCATGGGTAGTGGCCAGAGGATCCCGCCCTGCTAGGAGGAGCTCTAGGAGCTGAGGCTCATTATCCATGATTGTGTGCACCTGTGGACCAGTCCATGGAAACCCCTCTCTGCTGTCGTTTCAGTGCTTGGTCTTGAGATTACACCCTGGAACACAGCCACGCTGCAAGCCACGTTTATGCGTGTGAGTGTTTGTTGCTCTTGTTTGCTTTAGTAGCCTATAGTTTTTCCCAGCTCATGTCTGGTAGTTCTTTGTTAGTGAGTTTTTACTCTGTTTTTTGTTGCATTTAATGAGCGTTGGATTTTTGACTTTTCTACAATAAAGTCTCTTTTCCCCCACCTGCAACTGCCTGCCTCCGTGTGCTTTTGCTTTGGGCCCTAGTCCCTGGCTCTCAATACATAACCATTTCTGAAAAAGTAATCTTCCAACTCCATTGTCTATACCCAGAAGAGCCATTCTCTTAGCTTGTTAACCTGTGAAAATCCTCAAGGGTGCAATCCGGTTTTTTTTGGTTTTTTTTAATTTGTCAGGCAATGGTCAAAACGTCTTTGAGACAGTGGTCCTTGCCTTGGGAATAAGTCAATTCCTCAATACAACAGGAGAAGATGTGAGGTTGGTAAGGCTGTGAGGCTTATAGTATTGAAGTAATATAACGCTTTAGTAGTCTCGTGTTTCAGGAAGTTCGTGCATAGTGACATAATTATTTGTGTGCTTGGCAAGCAAAACACAAATTAGTCGTCTTCCTCATATTTCTGCTACCCCGGTCTCTACCCAATCTTGGCCATCCACCTTTCTTCATACTTCAACGTATAAACTCCATTTCAACATTAGACAGCACATATTTTGGGACGTGCGTGATATCGATTCTTTCTCCAGTACTCTTAATACTTTTGAACATGTTTTAGTAATACTGTATTTGGACTTGAAATTCCTGAGTTATAGATATTTCTTTCTTTCATAATGCTCACTTGTCTCTTTCATTTTCATTTCATTTGTTTTTCCTCAACTCATAATTGTATACTCTTCCAATCTTAAATATAACCTATATACACAATATGGTAGGGCTATTCTATTCTATCTTGACATTTCTCCGCCGTTAAAGCAAAGTCAATACATCTGCGGTAGTGGTGTGGCTTCCATGAATAGGGCGTGTTTTAGACGAATGGTGGGGAACAACGTGCCAGTGTGTATACATACTACAGCGGTAGGACAACAAGCCAGACACGCTTGAACATCACAGCGAGGAACATCAGAGCCCCTCCTGCTGCACTGTGAATTACAACTCCGCTTTTGAACGTGCTGGTGATCAAGTGGACAACCTGTAGAAAGGCTTCAAAGCAAAACAGTTTCTGACATGCACTGGGAGAAATGTGAGTATGAATGAGGAGATACAGCAGCCGGCTGGTGGTCCGGATTCAAAGTGTTAGGTATGGTTACGGTGTGATGACAAGCTAGACTGTCACCGAGACTGACGTCGCTAGTGTATTAGTGGTTTATATACATATTGTGGCCTTGTTTTCAGCATTCACAAAGCTATGGGTGCTACTTTTATTTAAAGGGCAATTACAATTAAATAGCCGATGTATTACACTAGCCCACTTTTTAATTTAGTTTGAAACGTGTTAAGTGAGTGTGTGTTAGTCATCCTGAATAAGTAAGTTGTAAGTAATGTGTAAATAATACAGTTTTCATTTAAGAATCTACATCATTAATCATGAAGTTAAGATCTGCCATAGATTTGATATCTCTCTTCTGGTTATTCAGTGAGTTATTTCACGCCATGCGCTTTTGTTTTGTTGAATTAAATTATAACCCGGTTGAACAGGGAGTCAGGATGGGTGATTGGGGAAACCCTAACGAGCCCCCACCCGGACTCGCTGTTTTCAGTTCCCGTTCTGGTGAGGGAAGCGGCTCGACGTAGAAACCTTGCTTTTTTTTAAAAAAAACAACAACCAAACATTACTTTCTTTGTTCGTCCAAAAGAAAAGCCTTCATTCATCATCACCTATTATTATTATTATTATTATTTAGTCGTGCCCAGCGGGGCTGTTGAACTGAAGATCAGGTCGCGTCACTCAAATTGAGGAAACTGGCCCCGAGCCGCTTGTTTCTCACACCGCCAGAAAAGAAAGGTCTTCGGAATCCCCACCTCCCACGCACGTGACTCAGTGTCCAGGGGTTTTCACAACCCCATATTTGAATATGGCACACTAGACAGAGTGTCCTAAAGCAGTGTGGGGGTATTTCGTGTAAGCCCATACGTTTATACGTGGGCTGGGCTTCCCTCTTAATGTGTAATGGTTCAGAAAAGCAATGATATTCCATTTTCTTTTAGAATATAGAACAGTCTAGATAGGCTATATCACATATTGCCAATTATGAAACTGCAATTTACTCTCAGCTGTTGTTTGGTCTAGAATGGACTCCTGTAATAAATATTATTGTAATAAGCATTACATCATCAGCCAACAGACCAAATGTGAACTTCTCTTCCTAAGATGAAGTGAGTCAAATTCAGGGTTGAACAGTATAGTAACACCTTGTGAACTTGAAAGTGAAACTAAGTACAACTCACTGATATCAGCATTCAGAAAAAATGACCTTTAATTTGTGGTGGGTCACGTCATATAGAGCACAGGGGCTTATTGTTCAGGATAGGTCTCCATTTCAATGTAAAACCATTATATGAGAGGAAACATAAACTTTCAGAAACCGGCAGAAATCTAACCTTAACCCCCAATCAGCAGATTCACTTTCCTCTCCCCTCATGCTTCACTGGTTCCGTTTGCATGAATGTTTTTGTGGAGGTACACCTGCTTTCTATTTGCTCCAGTGGATAGAGCTGTCTGTCCCTGCGTGGCTTACCATAGCTAGGAAGGTATTCCCTGTTTCATTATTCAGTACTCTCACACTATGAAGAAAACTGAGAAATGACATGCCATTCAGCATCACATGACCTTGTCATATGCTCTATGAAGACACATCATGACTACTTAACACAAGTTTTTTGGGGGGGGGCAGCAGGGATATGAGAAAATTGTGTTTATTGAATTGTCTACCATGCTGTTTTAACATAAAGTTCCTTGTAATATAAAAGAAAGGTGGCATGATATCTCATCCAGTATTTTTTAGTTGCATTCTTGTCTTTAGACTGTAATCAGTAGTGCGTTTTATAATATGGGGGCAGGAAAAAACAACTTTGATACAAATAAACCAAAGGCCACTAAGTTCCTTTTTACAGACAAGCAGGGGACGCATCTGTCTGTGAGTTTCCAGAATTGCAGAACAAACACCGTTCCCTCATTATTTCCTCGGCGGCATATTGAAGTGCACAGTTGTGTGTGCCCAAGTGATACTCTTGATACTTCTTGTGTGGAAAATGAAAGCACAACTTTCATTATCCTCCTTCTTGATGATTTCACCTTTCGTCTTAATTTCACACAGGCATACTATAATATTGTAAACTTGTATTATAAACTACTACTACTGTACACACACATACACACATGAATGTATCAGAATCTGTTATCAATACTGAAGAATGAGTGTAGGTGCACTATGGAATTCACTTGTTATAAGAAAAGGTCAGATGCCATTAATCAGTACATGTGTCAGACACACAGTGAATCAGAGCAGATGAAGATCATTTTTGCCAGTAAATATGTTATGAGCATCTCACTCACGGCAGAGAAGGTGCCCTTTATTTAGGGTCAGGAGGTTCCTATGCTTTGTCTCTTCGGTTTGATAGAAAGCACAAGGCACATGTATCAAGGTGACGTGTCTGAAACACACCAAAGGCAGGAAGATGTGGTTTCGTTGCTGTTCGCGTAACGGAGCGAGACAGGAAGATGTCATAGAAAATAAGTAGTGGCAATCCCATGCTAGGGTTTCTGGTGAATCTGTCTGGTTGGCATGGCCACACAATCTCTGTTCCTAATGGAGGAGGTTCTTCAGAGACTTATCTCTGTGTACCGGTTCCACATGCAGGGTGGAAATATCGCTTTATCTTTCACGTGTGGGGTGAAGTCTTTGAGGAAACAACCTGTCTGGTCACATCATGTCAACTGGAAACATCAGAGAATTCTGTTTTGTAGTATTTTTTTCCTATTTTCTCGTTTCCTGTACCTGCTTAATGGAAATAATATTTTTGATGAAACAGTAGAGGAAAACATACTCATGACATAGTAGACTTGATATTGATATATCTCCTAAGGAGAGCAGAAAAATGTCATCATGGAAAAACTGATGATCACTGATGATCATCATCCAAGTGATAACAATTACAGCAACTTTATTATCTTATTCTTAGAACTTATTCTATGTGATATATGCCATGACTTAAAATGGATAATCCAAATCTGTAACTTTTTATTTTAAAAATATAATTTTCTCTTCTATGGTCTTGGACAGCTCAGTCTACATTTGTGATGTACACAAGTCTCTCCTAAACCTAGAAACAAAAAAGCCAAGTATGTCTTGATGATCGAGACTCAAACACTGGAGCTACTCCACAGTAAATAAGATTTCATCCATTATATAGATTTTTATGGTGACCTGGGCACATTCTCTGGTTCACAATTACGAGAGAGCTCATTTAGAAGTGAAAACTCTGTCTCCATGTCTCTGGAAGGTTTTTGTTTGCATCAGAGCCATGGTTCTTTGTTTTCTGACAGGAATAAGGTTGTATAAACTTAGTTTCTGTTTTAACATGAGGGATAGAAATATTTCAAATTCAAACATCATTCATCTTAGCTATCCATCACATGTAGTGACAAACTTGTCTTGGAGTCATATCTACTGTCTTAATTTTTCTTCCACAGCACCAAAGGAGAAGCCGTGTTACACTCTGCCCACAGTGAAGAAACTCTTGGAGCAGAAGAGAAAGCGCGAGACGTCTTCAGCGTCACCCTCGTGCTCCACGTCCAGAACGAGTCCTGTTCCTCCTACCACTGTTCCAGTAAGGAACCACACGGAGGGAGGCGTAGCATCATCACAGTACATGATCAGGGGTTTATAGGCAGGTTTGTGTTGTGACTCACACATTTTTGTTTCTCCAAGCAGGTGTCTACACCAGAGCCATCTATCTGCACAGGTAAGAGTTGGATGAAATACTTTCATTACCTATTTTGAGCATAATGATGAATGCAGCATAATGAACAGAGTATAATGCAAAAATATAGGAATGGTCACAGATCAAGTTGACCTCCTGTCCCTTCCAGGTGCATCAAGCAGCTACTCAGACATGGCAGTGGGCTATGAGCATTGGGGGCCGGCACCAGAGTCTACATTTGGTTACTTCTCCAGCCCCCCAGAAGCCAGTTATCCTGCAACCTACAACCTTCCAATGGCTACTGGATACAGCACACAGCAGCCAATCCAAGGATTTGTAGACACATCTCAGACATATGTAAGAGATACTTCTTATTTGCAGAGACTGTACACTGTTAACGGTCCTAGATACCAAGCTTTAACATTTAACTGTCATTTTAAAACTTTGTAACTTTACTTTCTCTATTCAACTCAAATTCAGGAGCCTAATCTAGATATAATCTAAACCTGAAATTTGTCCAGTAAAATTGTCCAGTAATATGCTACTTCAGGTTGTGTAAGATTTTTTATTTGGCACCTAGAGTAGAATCAGACTGTTGTTTCAGAAGATGGCCTGATACAGAGGCAAGAAAGCTGTTGAGGTTTAAATCATGCAGATCAACTGCAGATGCATATGGATACCATGCCTAAAATGAAAATAAAATACACTTGGGCGTTTGATAAAACTTTCACTAGTCACTGTGATTCATTTCTGAAATAAATTATATATGACAATACAATCTAGATGTGCAAAAATCATACAGTAATATTCATCTTGACCCTTCTGTTTGTCAAAAAGATGAATGTTTTTCCTGCTTTCTTTTCAGGAGGAGTGTCCCATGACAGTGGCAAGTCCTAGCCTGACTTCCTCCTGGCCAGCTCTGGGCCCCAGTCAGAGCCTGCAGATCAATTTTGGTTTGCAGATGGACGCCACCAAGCTGGAGGAGGCCAGGATGTTGCTCAGAGGGATGGACTACAACAGAACCACTGGTCAGGATGAAGATGGAGACACGTGAGTGTTTGTTATGTGTGTGTGTGTGTGTGTGTGTGTGTAAAATGTAAACGTATTAATTTAAGAGTCTCCCTGTGTGGCTTTTTTGTTAGTGAGCTAAAGGTAAGAGCCATGTGTGCAATCTGGCAATCCTAGTAAGATTTCAAAGAAAGAAATGAGAGGATGCCATTTATGTCCATATGATTAGAAACTCAGATGACCAACTATGATAAAATGGTAAGATAAACTTCACAAAGAGGAGAATATTGTAATAATATTGGTCATGAGGATTTACACTATTTTAAACCGTAGGGGTCATCTAAAACTAACTTGCCATGTGCTCTTGTTTTGTCAGCATCCTGCATATCTACACTGCCAAGGGGCTCAGGGAGTGTGCCTTCGCTGCTGCAGAGAGGCTGAGGGATTTAGGGAGGCTTGATGCCAAAGAACACAAGGGAAAGGTAGATTTTGTGACAAATAGAAGCAGAAGATTATTATTTCACATGTCTTTTGAAATAAGGTTCACAGTGCAATCCAATGTGTTTGTACACCAGACTGCTTTGTTGGTGGCGGTGACAGCAAACCAGCCAGATATTGTCCAAGATCTTCTGTCATTTGGAACAGACATCAATGCTTGTGATGTCAAAGGTCAAACTGCTCTTCATCTGGCTGCAGACTATGGATTCCCTGGGGTTCTGCAGGTAAAGTGGTATCAGTCCACACTAGTGTTGGGCTGAATTAGTTAAGCATGTCTTTCATAGTGGGTCACAAAAGAGATAGTAGCACTGATCAGACCCATACTGTGAATCTGTCTTTGCAGGTTATTCTACCCAGGGGACCTGCAGTGAACCTGGAAGCCCGCAATTTTGAAGGTACTTTTGTCATATCAATTGTAATTACTCAGGGATCAACCATATAGAGAAATGGTGTTAAGATGTCATTCCATTATGATTTGGACATTATTTTGAATGAAACCTTACAATACTACATCAATACCATCATGTTCATATTATTGCTGTATTCATTTACACGTGCCATGATGTCTCCTCCTCCCTCCTTCCCTCAGGCATGACGCCTCTGCACTGTGCAGCCATTTCCCACAGTATCACTATGAAGGCTCTGTCTACCAGTGGGCTGGGAGATGTTAGCCTTCAGACCAAGGCTGCGGAGAAGCTCTCCTGTCTGCAGATGCTGATCAGTGCAGGGGCGTCCTTGCTTAGCCAGGTATAGTACAACTATCCCACTACTAAATGACAGGTGAGCTGATGTAGGGTAGGCCTGGATCCAGTGGTGTGTTAACAGTATCTGCTAGTAGTTGCTGTAACTTGGTACTGGTTCACGTATTTCCTACATTTGGTAGGTTAAGAGAGAAAAGGGTAATTATGAAGGTAGTAGCTATTGTACAATATGGTGGCAGATTGGCCTTCACAAGGGTTGTTTAAAGAGGCCTACTAACTGCTGGTAGGACACTGGTTCAACCACCAGGAGGATGGAAGCCCCACTGTCCAATCTGCTAACCCTGACCTTTCATAAAATATACATACGGAAAGGTGTGTGTGTGTCTGTATGTGTGCGCGTGCGTGCACAAATGGAAAATAAGCTATCTTTGTCTTCTAAAGACATTTTAAGAATGAAAATCCTCCCTTTTGTCAGTGTTTAATCTAAACATGGTGTTATCAGTTACTGCTAATCTATTTTCTTGTTTCCCTTTGACTCCTATTTGTCTCTCTCTGGGTTATTGTAGTTTCATCGTGTTTCTTTAACACGGGTTCCAATTCTCTGATTCCAGGAAATCAAAAGTAACAAAACTGTGCTGCATCTGGCTGTCAAGGAGGGGAACATTGATCTGGTTCGTCATCTGCTGAGGATCCCTCTGGAAAAGATGAAGGAGTTTGTCAACTTGAAGGTGAGTCCCCACTATGGCACGAAAGTCAAAACAGGATTTCATTGTGTTTTCATATGCATGTATTTGCAACATGTTCTCACAACATCAGTCATATAATACATGTCTTCCAAAAAGTTATGCACCCCTGCTTTGTAGTATACCTACGCATGGCCAGCTACATAATCCAACATTCAAACACTCACAAAATCAAATCACACCACTTTGGTTGAAGTTAAGCAACTAAACAACATCAGTTAAGGTTGGGCAAGTTTGGTTAAGGTTCAAGTTAAGGTTAGGTTTCGGTCATGGTTAAGAAAGAAAATCTTTCTCTGAAAATGAAAACTTTATTCACCTCAGAAAACGTCTTTACATGAGTCAGGACTTGAACTCAGGTTGCCAGAGTTGAAGGCAACTGTACACGCCTATCCGCCACCGTGCAAATTTCAATGTGAAACTACTGCCTGTTTCAGTCGCGTGAGCTCCGCCTCCTGTTCTCACGATTCGTAGACCATCACACAGAATTAACCGCATTACCTTTCGTAACTACAACTACAAACTTGAAATGAGAACAGGCTGGTATTTGTGCATACATAAAGACATAAAGCGTGTTGCCTGAATGTAAATGTAAATAGTCTCAGTCATTCATTTTCCTCTTTCCCATAGGCTCATGGTCACACAGCCTTACACATGGCAGCTGGTCTCCATGGTAACCGACACCAGAAAGTGCTCCTACAGCTGCTGCTGAGCAAAGGTGCCGACCCTAGCATCCGCAACATAGAGAATGACCAGCCCGCTCACCTCCTTCAGAGGGGCCACCGTGGAGAGGAGGTGAGCTGCCAATCAATCTATCAGTCATGTCAGGTCAGCAGGGTCTAGTCCTGGAGTTTAAAGGTCCCATATTGTTCAGTTTTGATGATTTTGTCTTCAAATGTACTATGACTCAGGATATGTATAATGTTCTTCAGTGTTTTGCAAATAAATGTAGCTTAGTTCAAAGTTGAATTGAATTAGTTAAATTGAATTAAACTGTCACAATACTGGACCCTGACTGACCGCCAACACCAGCTCTTCTAGTTCAAATGAGATACACCTGCTGAGTGGAGGCCTTCCAGTTCAAATGCTGCAAACTGCTCTGATGGCAAAGATTTCAGGATTTTTTAATTGAGCCAATCAAGACCAAGTCTAAGTGTGATGCGTTTACTGGAGTTGGTCTAAAACTGACTGCAAGAGTAGATTTTTAACGTAAAATTATATTTTGTTTGAGTGGTTAAATTTAAACAATGTCTTCGTTAAACATCTTTGATCATATATGTATATAAATAGAGAAAAAATGAATTGCTATAATATGGGACCATTAAGTTCTAAGGTTCTTCTAGGGCTTTTTGTTCACAACTTCCTTCTTGTCATCTTTTCATCTCTAGCTCAAGCTCATCCTGAAGAAACGAAGTACTTCCACTCGTCGACGCATAGTGTCCTTACAGGACCAAGAGTGACTTTGATCACTAGTCACCCGCGTGTTCCTCTGCCTCTGGGACGAAATGGGTCTGAATACAGTTGATATTTTCTCCGATGAGGAGGGGATTCTACAGTAAATTCTTATGAGATTTTAGGCAGTCTTTGGCCTCTACATTATTAGAGCATTTCTTTTGAACAATTAGTTTGACATACTATTCTTTATAAATAACATTTCATGTTGGAATTGTCCAAATTATGCTTTAGTCCTTAAAGCCTAAATTACCTTTAAGTGCTATCAAGTATCATTACAAAATGAGCTACCCACTATTTGAAAAGATTCATGTCTAATAACAATAACTTTATTTATATAGCACTTATCAAAACAGAGTTACAAAGTGCTTAAACAAAATAAATGATAAAATACAATATATGAAATGAAACCCTTCAATTAAATAGCAATTGTAGTCACAAGTCACCTTGTCAGACTTGAAAAAATGGACTAACCATATATACACTTTTACACTGTGCTGTGGAAGGTGTGGTGATATTCATTTTCCTAATAGGTCAAACTCCCAGTCTCAAGTTGATTTCTATGAAATCATTAACATGTCCTTAGAAACAGTCTGTCCCAAAACCCCTCTCAGTCCCTTGTCAAAACTCCCCCATCATGATAAGTAATCATATTGGTTCATTGAATGATGGTTGCGATTTCAATTAACATGTGTGCTTATATTAAGAATACATGTCTCCCAAGTCTTATGTTTTATTATATAACTTAACTTTTCCTTCTGTATGCATCATACATTTTGTATGTAATGGCAAATAGAATGCTATTATCCTCTATGGACTGATTTACTTTGTTGAAAGAGAAACTTCAGTTTACTATGTAAAACTATTATGTATGTGAAACTATTGTGTGAGTCATGACTTAAAGGACCACAGCTATGAACTGAAAATTCCATCGAATTGTTTTGATGTTCAGTATCACAGAAATTTAGTCACATAGATATTTAATTGCAGAAATTGACAAGATGGAAAATAGACTGCTCCTCTAGAAAACTATTTCTTTGGTAATTATTTACAACAAGCACACTCAAAGATTATTTACATTTATTTACACAGTCTGATTTCCCCTGACCTTTACCGCCATTCTAGGAGCCTTAGTCAGAGGTGGAATAAGACTTCAGTTTTGACATCACTGTAAATGAGGTTTGAATGGTCTCTCACTTGTGCCATCTCTGTTATTACATGACTGTTGAGAATTCCCTGTACTTCACAAAGAAAGGATAATGTTTAACAATGTGTGCTAATTGTTACTAAATGTTGTCCATAAAATGGAGGGTGTGCATGAGTCTTTTTATTTTATGAATTGGAATAAACTCTTACTACAATATTCTCTTATTGAACTGATCTTTCTGATCTCTACATTGCACTACAACCCTATAGAGTGATTTCTAACAGCATGATTTTATTCACAAATGAATAGCAAAACATTTTGATACAGTGACAGGAAAATATTGTTGGGTAGACAGAATTTGTTTTAATTGCAGCAGTGGTCTCATTGGCTAGGTTGTACAGATCACGATTCTATTTTTTGGTTATACCTTTGCCTTAGAGTCAGGCCTTGTTACAGGGATAAAAACAACTTAAAATATAATGAATTGTTAATATTAACAAATATAATATTTTAGAGCACTTTCATCTGGTTTTAATAATTAAACTTTGTTGCCAAATTTCAAAATATTACACTCAATTTTTCAAGTTAACGTTTTGTGAAATTGACATAACATTGCAAGCATCGACTGGTTTACTATACCAACATGCAAATTATTTTAACTGTTGAAAGAGGAACTCTAAACAAAACACCAAGAACAAAAGACATTAACAGAAACAAAAACTAAATAACAAAGGGAAAATCCAAGAGTTACAATTTTCAACACATGCGGTTCATTGTTGAAATCTGAGGATTTTATTACCTCATTATTACATCACAAAGCTGTAGGTTTCTAAAAGGTGCAGTAAGTCATATGCAACTTTATTATTAATCATGCAGCCATCTTTATTGTTGTCTGGGAGTAAAATGTGAGGGAGAGAGAGAACAATTGTTGATGTTTGATGAAAAGTACCCTGCTCAATGTCATAGTTTAGATACACACGGACACATGGCATTTGCCATAGGCCATTTTGCTTCTAGTCTTAGAGGTGAAGGTGAATTCAGCTGAAACGTTGCCAGCACTGAAGGCAATTTCCTCCCTTTTATTTAAATTTGAAGCACCAAAGATGTCAATGGCAAAATTCACACACAATTACATCCTAGTACAAGTTGAATGAAATGTATTTCAATGGAAATCTTCCATTGGAAGTATTTATTAATCTTGGACTATATCTTTGAGAAACCAGCCCCAAGGGTCACAAAGACACTGACCAGCCTATTGATAGATAGCTGATATTTAGCACATTTTAGACTTTCTAAAGGATTCAGTTGTATTACCGGTTAGGGTGTGTGGGAATCGCTGTTCGTTGCTCTCCCAGCTGGCACCGGTATATTAGCCATAACAGTAATGGCCATAAACAACTGATGGTTTTAAGGAGATGGTGTGTATGTGTATTCGCTGGCATGGTTCCCATGATGAATTCCTCCCTCTCTGACAGAGACATACAGTATTTCCTATACAGTTTGAGGAGGTACTGCAAAAAAGAAAGCAAGTTAAATTTAATATCAAACGTGATTTTAATTAAACATGTAAGGATCCTCTACCTCCCTCCAATAAAATGAACTTACCCTCTGTCTTTGGAATTTGGCTGCCAGATGAGCTGGAGCTGCAAATAGGAAGAAGGGAGGAAAGTTAAATAAATATGTATCCTTTATTACTTCACCAAGCACAATAAAATGACAGTTTTACATTGTTTAGTAGTTTGAAAACTGTGGCCACAACTTCATTCATACAGTGGGAACTGTGTTTGATCAAATGGATCTAACCTATTATATTGGTTTCATAGATCCAGGTATGAAAACATAGTTGAAGCCACAGAGTTCTACTCTGGTTTAACGACAGACAAAATGCAGATTTTTCAGCTTGTCCCTTTATAACAACAGCTTGTTGTCTCTGAGTTGCCATACAAGCGGCATGCCATCAGGTAAGACTATAGTGACACCGCCCAGTCACAACCAACACATACATGAGTGTCACACCTTAATACAGAACCAAATAAAATGTGATTTTCGCATCTATAAAGGGTGATACAGAGAATAATTTAGCATTATCTCAAGTGTTTCTGTCACATAAGGTTCTGGTTATGCTCTTGAATGTGTTGGAAGTGTTTTGGGGTCGTTTATGGAGAACAGGGAGAGAAGCATCCAAGGCAGGGGTGGGAAGGGCTGTGGGGACTGGGGAGCATTGTGTTTTCATCATAGGAGAAATATTGAAAAATCCTTGTCCACACTGGTTGGGTGTCCTGCTCAAAAGTGAGATTCATACAGCATGCACAGGCGGATCATCCACTAAGCCTTGTGCAAACTCTTACTTGGATGAGGATTTTACACATTTTGTGAATTTTTTACCTGTTTAAGGAATGATAAATTACACAAGTTACAAACATAAAGAAATAACGTGTAAATGATGTTGCCTACGTATGCAATGGATATGTGAGAGAGAAAGAAGTGTGAACTTACTCAGGGCTATTAAAATGCCAGAGACAAACATGATTATAGCAAGCACAACCCCGGTGGTCCGCAACGTCTCATAATCTATAAGGGCCAGAGCAGCAGTCAGAGTTTGACATGGATCCACCAATAGAGTATTAATAAATACAAATAAATAAAAAAAATGACACATCACACTTAATACACAAATACCAATACAAATAATTCAGTGCGCAAATCTTACCATAATCAAAGTCACTTTGGCTAGGAAGCATCTCTTCTGCAAAGAAAGACTGTCATTAGTTTTCGATCTTTTAATAGTAAATTGTGTGTGTGTGTGTGTGTGTGTGTGTGTGTGTGTGTGTGTTCAGCACCGCGGACAGCAATACGCTGCATTCCTGCAATCTCGGCTACTCTCGAAACGCTCTCCTTTCTGAGAAGTCCACAAAAGCATTTTTACCGAGGAGCCTCAATGCAGAGCCTTTGCTCAGCAGAAAAAAGATGCGCCACGGAGAGTGAGAGTGGGTTACAGGCAAGCAGTAAGATGTGGGACGATGGTTTAGAGTAAAAAACTTTGAGAGTTTGTAGACATTTATTAGAGCGACCAGACATACTGACAGGCTGTGTTCAAGCAATTTCTAATCAATATAATACCGGTAATAATGACGGGCTACTCTTGACCAATATCTGAGTGACATTTATTTTGCAAATATGAAGGTTTGGCGTTGCGGGCTATTGTTGCTCATTATTATTTGGGCGTCGACAATGCGGGTTGTATGTTGCTGAACCCCCACTTTCTCTAATGGCTTAGTTGGCGCTTCTCCACTCTGCCCTCCCTCTTCCAGATATATGGACTGCTCAGTTTGAAAGAAACTAATACTAAATATCTTTTACAAGTAAATATTTGTTCATTCCAACAGCGAGTTTAGTGAAGAACTGCCACCATCTTTCACAATTATGAAAGAAGGATGAACCAGAGCAGCAGAAGTGGCTTTTGGCACGATGGCAGCAATGCACCAATAAATAATGAATTACATTAATGACAGAGGTATGGAAATAAAACATTTATTTTTAGTTGCCTAGACTAAATGATGCATCCAAAATACCAAAAACATAACTGATCAAACTTGAAGACAACTTATCAAACTTGAAACTGAATATAGTATGTGTCACCCTTAAGATTCCCCTGAATGTGGAAAAGAGAAACAAACCTCCCGTAGTTGTCATGACTGCAGTGTAGAGATGTAGAGGCGCTCCGTCTCCCTCAAATGTAGTGGGTTGCTGGTTTGCAGGTGCAGAATGGAAATAAGATGCAAGGGAGCTGGACAGGAGAGAGTACAGCGTGTCTATCTGCTGTATGAACCTCCGATGTCGACTCAAGGGCCCTCTGTTGGCAGAGGCGAGGTGTTGCACCCATAGTTCAGTGCTGCAACCCAGACTTCAGGCTCTTCCCTAGGGACAGACTGTCAAGCAATGCGGATGGGTTTCCATTGTGGAGTACGATGAGGGAGATCTCCCTAACGAAAAAGAGCCATAGAATAACCATATAATACACTGTAAACTGTAGATCTCCATATAGTTATTAATAGAACTAAAAAATACGATAAGATCACTAAAGAAACTCACTATTGAGTACCACAGTCACACAATGTCCCTATATGAAGATTATAGCGATACCATAAGAGATCCTAAGTACCATTACGTACAATAGGGTCACTAGAAACTCACTGTTCAGTATCCCACACTGCAAGTCCCTATTATTGTATTATATTATAGTGATTAGGCTATTGGTTAGGGAGAGGCCAGCGTGCATGCTCATATTGCACCAATGTCTTGTTCTCTCATGCATTTGGGGTTTGCAGTCCCCCCCCCCCCCCC